>CM076584.1:1153931132-1154097042 GCA_034641835.2 Pinus albicaulis
ATTTGGAGTATGACCTTGGTTTTTTTTCACAAGAAAAAAAACGCTGATATATTAATATATGTCAGTACATATTATATCAATTTCGTTCTCAGCTGTGCAACAGCGAGAAGCATCATGACATCAATGCCAGAAAACATACAAGTGTTGAAATGTGTAATTCCTACTTGTCTAGTTGTGACTTTCTATGAATAGAGTTTGTTCCTATTCAATAGGAATTAGCTAAAACTAGTTTCCTTGTTTGGTGTGAGGTTGAGATATTCCCTCAACCAACTTATTATACGTTCAAGATAGATTTCCTATCTTGAGACTAATTCATGTATAAATGTGTGTAATCTATTTAATTAATAATATAGTTTGCAGATTAAGATTTTATTTTGGTATCAGAGGTACACTAACACTACCACTTTAGTCCGCCATTTCTGAACCAGAGAAGCTACGCCAGCCATGGTGGCCTTGGCCCTTAGAGATATATCAGTTCTCTCCATCTGGTAGCAGCAGAGGAAGAATATAAGATAGCAGCGTGGGTGGATCCTTTGGTGAGGTGTTTTTGTTTGCGGGATCTCCTCAACATTTTTTGGTGCCTTGCTACTGCTGCTTGGTTGGTTTGCAATTTACTAGTATGTCTGGTGCTTAGTGATTCTGGCATTTTTTTCTTCACTGGTGCAACCACAACATGTAGCACGGTTGTTTTCATGCTTGGGTAAATGATATGTTTTATGGTGAAAGTATTTTGGAATTAAAATCAATATACATATTGAGATTAGCCATCTCAATATGAAGTTACTTTGTTAGAATTGGCTACTCTAACAAATGACAGGGGAAACGTGAAGTTCCAAGTTTCAATTGACAAAGGCAAAGATGCCCAAGATGTGAGCAACGAAAAGAGATAATGAAGCAGCAACAATTAATATGATGGAGATCAATCTAGTTTGTGTGAATTTTTTATGAGTTTCCTGGAATAGACTCAATAGCATGTTGTATAATGAGTCACTCAGTTGCATGGTAAGCAAGTCTAGGATGGTTTTGTAGTGGTCATTTTATGTACCTGGTAATTCCAAGATATGGAGTATGTAAGCCTTATAAAGGCATGTGTATCCCTGTAAAATTTCGTGGTCATCTCAAAACCACTTTGTAACTACAGGTTCATGGTCAGCCAAAAACCATTTTGCAGTGTCAGTTTGTGGTTAGCTAAAAATCACGTATAATAGTGAAGCAGACTGGAAACAGGTCTGTGTCAGTGTTTGCCACTGAAGGAAGAGCATGGTTACGGGTCATCTGATAAAACCCCGATGAAATAAGAGCATGGTTACGGGTCATCCGATAAAACCCCGATGAAGGAAGAGCATGGTTACGGGTCATCCGATAAAACCCCGATGAAATAAGAGCATGGTTACGGGTCATCCGATAAAACCCCGATGAAGGAAGAGCATGGTTACGGGTCATCCGATAAAACCCCGATGAAGGAAGATATGTGGGTACAGGTACATGTATGCAGTGATAATGGTTGACAGAACCATGTATACGAAGGACATCCTACAAGACCAGCGGTTGCAGCGGTTGGTACCCATGCATTCCGGTGGATGGTTGCTCCTTTATATGGACGTCGACATATCCTTTTTGTTATGTTTGACCACAACTAAATTTTGCAAAGTGATATCGAGACAAGTAGTCATTAAGGGGGTGTGTTGAAATGTGTAATTCCTACTTGTCCAATTGTGACTCTCTATGAATAGAGTCTGTTCCTATTCAATAGGAATTAGCTAAAACTAGTTTCCTTGTTTGGTGTGAGGTTGAGATATTCCCTCAACCAACTTATTATACGTTCAAGATAGATTTCCTATCTTGAAACTAATTCATGTATAAATGTGTGTAATCTATTTAATTAATAATATAGTTTGCAGATTAAGATTTGATTTACAAGATCAAATTCTAAGTAAGAAAGAGGATCACAATAGCTTGACCTAGCTAATTTCAGAGTGCATAAACCACTCATTACATATATGTCTGCAGAGTGAGAGTAGTCTCCACCCTGTGAACCCCAAATGCAGGTGTCGTAGCACAAGCCCACATCAACAGCAACAGAGCAGATCCAACACCATCGCCCACAAAAAAACACCTGTAATAAAGGGGCAATAGCTGCAAGAAAAACCCCAGCAAAGGGGTCGCAGCAGCGGCCAAACTCATTGCGCTAGACTGCGGACGGCTGTAGCCCACAGCACTCCGCGCCATCAATATATTGCCAAAAGAACCCCAAAAAAGAACCAAACTGGAAATCGACCGCCTCATGAGCTAGCCCACCGCCCCATATCGTCTTCCACAGTATGGATGACCCCAGGGAGCCAGCGAAAGAGGTCGCAGAAAATGAAAAGGGGCCACAGAGTCGAGCGGCCGTCGGATCCCGCGCAAAGAAAACCCCATCTGCCGCACAAAACCCAAACCGCCGCTCCCAAAAACCGAGATGGCACCCTTCAAGTCCACCGAGACATATTCGCAGAGTATGGGAAGGCTACGCAGAGGCTGCCGAAGATGAAGAGGGGGCCGCAGCGGCGAGGTGGGCGCCGGACCCCGCGCAGAGAAAAATCTATCTGCCCCTCAAACCCTCAAACCGGAATCCGCGCAGAGAAAAAAAAAGTTTTCCAGAGTATGACCTTGGTTATGCAAAATATATGAATTAAATTGGAATCAGCTGCTGCCAACTGAAAATTTCATTCCAAATTACTGGAATGGTGAAAATTCGCAATCGAAATTCTGCAACCAATTAATATTTCATAGTGCTTGAACTATGAAAATCTCGAGCCATCCCTCTTGAGCTGGCAATTTTAATAAAGCTTGTCACAACCGCTGGTGAAATGGATAAAATATGAATCATATGTAGTTTAGGTTGGTCAAGGAGGGAAAGCCACTCTTTTTTTTCAGAAGAAAAAAAACGCTAATTATATTATGATATAAACAATACATTATCACATATACATCTCAGCTGATATGCTCAGCGGAAATACCATCATCATTTGGCCAATATAATGTTGTTTGTTCATAGCATGAACAAACCTCAATAGTAGGCCAACACATATAGGGGAAAATAAATCACCCAATTACATTATGATCCATTCTACCTAATGGAGTTGTGAAAACTGTAGAAGATGTAGAAAACAAACAACGGCAAAAAACTCTAACAGCATATGAAAAGCAGATTGATAAGAAGGCAGTATTGTCAAAATATGGTTAGCCAACAGAACAGAGTGTTGCATCTATAGATGATTACCAAATTAGAGCCTCGCCTTTGTGGAAGAACTCGGAGAGTTAATTCGAAATGTTGCAGATCGTCATTGAAGTCTATCTAGCAGGCTCGCTTGTTAAGGTTTATGACAGGCTCCCTTATAATGGAAATAGTTGCATTCTCCCAGGGCATCAGAGTGAACCATCTCGTTGTGTATTAATTGACCAGGCTCTCATGAAAATTAAAACTAGCTATATGAATCATTATCAAAAAACATAAAGTTTGTACCGGCACGGATGTTAAGCAGGCTCGCTTGATGCCGAATATATCTGAAATTAAGATAATCAGGCTCGCTTGCTCCTTGTACAGAGGCACGTTGTTGACAAAACTACTCATTATACCAACATGGTTGTTGTGCAGGCTCGCTTGTATTTGATAGTCACGGATAGTATTGTCTCGCTTCAGATAGTGCCCTTTCAAAAGTAGCCCGAATCCGCCCGCCATGTGATCAGTATTTTCCTTGCAACTGTGTATGCCATCATAAAAGACTGCGAACAATAGTCTGCAAAAGCCATATCCCTAAATAGACCTGACCACCATCATCAATCAATTATTCTTGACCTACTATAAAGCTGACTGTTATATGACCGCTATAACTATAGCACGATACTACTAGTCAAAAAAGGGGAGAGATGTTGCGACCCTGATCTGTCTGGTAAGTCTGTCACGGAATTGGAGCAGTAGAATTCCAAACCACCCTCCCGTCCCTGTACCTGGAAACATACATCATCCAAAAATCTGCATTAAGACCCTTCTTAGAGAGGCCATCGGCCCTTGTATTATTCTCTCTGTAAATGTGTGTAATAGGTGGGCAATCCAGCATCTGCCACAGTTGGAGGGTTCTCTGTCTCCAGCCCATTAATCCAGGATTATTCATCGCAAAATTACCTGTGATCCATTCGATCACCAACTTAGAATCGCCATATATATTAACATTCTGTAATTGGAGGTTAGCAGCAGCCATGAGAGCACCCCATAGGGCCATAATTTCGGCTTTGTTGTTGGATCCCGGCCCACCATTCCAGAAGATGTGAGTTCTGTCTCTCTAGGATGTTTTTATCCATACTCCGCACCCCGCGGTACCATCCTCAGAAGCCCCATCAAAGAATATGGCTGGAATTGCAATCTCATGTGGGATGTTCCTATGTGATCCGTCAACAATCAGCTGGCAAGGTATAGGCCGACTCTCAATCCATACCATGATCTTGGCGAATATTTCATGAATCTGGAAGGGTCTGTCTTCGAAGATCAATAAGTTTCAGCCTTTCCATACTTCCCAGATGAGGAAGAAAGGAAGAGATCGAAATTTGCCATTTAGTTTGTCCCATTCCATTATGGTTGATATGAAATCGTTGGCCTCCCATGACGGATTCATAAAAAATGGGCAGAAGAGATTCCAGAGCCCCTTAATCACCGGGCATTTGAAGAATAAATGATTAACGTCTTCACCTTCCTTTTTACAGATTGCACATCGATTTGGGCCATGTATGCTGCGTTTGATGATATTGTTCCAGGTAAGGATCTTATCACGCCAGACCAGCCATTCGAAGATTGTAATCTTAGTAGGAATCCCACGCCTCCAAAATGGATTGAATGAGCAGCAATTTTGAGACTCCGGTGATGCAAAAATGAGGCCCCTATATATATCCTTTACGATGAGTGAATTGTTCTTTGTGGGACCATTCCATCGGATTTGATCCGGCTGTTGAGAGAGACATAGGCCCGAGCCTCTTAGAGAGTCCCGAATTCGTTCCCATTCATTCGCGTCATCCCCGTTTAAACCCAGTTGAACAACAGATTTAAAAATTGGGGCGTCATATGACCAATACAGTATAGTCTGAGAGAGAAAGAAACATCCCCTATGTGATAGTCGGTGAATAAGGCGAGGGGAGAGGTATACTTGCGGATGAACAGTCATGATGCTCTTGAAAGAAAGTGGAATTCTCTGTCCATTACAGAAATGCCAAGCTAGGCGGATTATAACATGACCCATCACTTTTTTGAAGCTGTTCCATATTGCTGAGATGTTCCGTGGGAATCGGATATCCTGACACATAAGCTGTTGCAGAAAGTCGTCCCCAATATATTTGCACCGTATAATAGCGCACCAGATACTATTCCCACTGATTGCACGCCAAAAGGATTTCATAAGCAGAGCAGTATTGAAGATGCGTATATTTAAGATGCCCCATCCACTCTGTTCTTTTGGGCTGCATATAATATCGATTTTGCAGAGGTGAAATTTGTTGACCATTTTTGTGCCACCCTTGTAACAATCCTTGTAAAAAGGAAATAGAAGCTTTCCCCATATTGAACAATGTTTGTAAACAGAAGTTGAAAATTGCTGCTTTGTAATGCAATTGGAATCTACTCATTTGAATTTGTTTGTGAGATCAAAGAGAACCAATCTGTTAATAACTTCAAAAGAGAAAAATGTGGCAAGTTCTTGTTCAAGCATGGGGAGGAAAAAAACAGGGGGAATTGCAGCAGGGCTGTAAGAGATTCATAAATATCTATGATGACTGTAGATGAATGTACTCCAGAGCGACCACGCTCTGTGAATATGCGAAGAGAAAGCTCTGTAATTTGTAGTATTCTTTGACAAAAATAGAATATGTTTTGTGTTAAAATATTTGTTCCTCTGTAGGGTTTTCTCCACATAAATATGTGTCGCTATATGATGCTTTACAGTAGAGCTGTGATTTTGTTACCCTTTCAATGGTATTCAACATAGAATAAGTGCAAGTACAGTAACTTAAGCGGGTAAATTTCGTGTTAGTGTATGACTGTTTGAAGCTGTGTATTGCTGACTCTGTTCTTTGCTTTTCTCTTTCTTGATTAGTCCTGCTGTCTACATCGATTTCAGAGGCACTAGAGCGATGAAATGGCGCAGAGAACCGTGAGGCAGAGATGCAATGATAAATATGAAAACTTACAGTGAACGTGAACAACTTTCCATGTTCTTTGTTTTTTCTTCATGGTTAGTCATATTGTCTACATTGATTGCATAGTCACTGGAAGCATGAAATAGTGCAAAGATTCATGCTAAAGAGCTGCAGTGATAAATATAAAGACTTACAGTAAATCTGGAGAGTTTTCCATAGGATAATTCAGTCACATCAACTTATAGGGCGTTGAATATGAAAACTTACGGTGAATGTGAAGAGCCTGACATATATAGTCACTGCAACCTGCAAGTTATAGTGTGCTAACATAGGGATTATTTTTCTAAAAGTTCAAGATTTTTTTCAACACTATTGTACAGCAATTACTATAGAAGTGTCAACAAGTTTCAGAGAAATTATATCCAGCATTCATCCAATTCAAATATTGACCATTTTCTGACCAGTGCCAGAAAAGTGAAAGTATACTATAAAGCAAAACATACAAATTAAGAACAAAAAAACCCTTGCATTTCGTAGTTGTACAGAGATGCAGTGATGAATATGAAAACTTACAGTGAACATGAAAAGCTTTCCAGAAGGTAATTCAGAAACTGCAACTTACAAGGTGTGTTAGGTGTTAACACACGGATTAGTTTTCCAACAAGTTTTGGAAAATGATTTCTTTCCAACACTTTTTTACAGCAATTTCTAAAAAAAATTCCACAAGATCCAAAAATGATTGAAAAATGATTTACGATGTGAACACACTGTCAGAGTCTTAATCTTTAATTTCAGAGCATGATCTATTTAGTGACATATATTGATCTTTATTTTGTTATAACCCCTTCCCTCCCCCTTTTTATGAATGAAAAACGAAAGAAACAATTTAAAGTTAGAAATCAGACTGCGCCAAATAACTAATGGATCAAAAATTACTGCAACTATTGGAATCCGCGGCTTGAACGCTGCAACACTTCAACATTTTCCAGTATGTAATGCATCAAAGTAGAGGAAATAAAAGATAGATATAACTGAAAAATACATTTGGACGACAAAGAACATATTATACTCCCAAATGTCAAGGATATTATGGCATGATTAAATGTGAAAATTTGAAAGAATGAGAAATTATTGAATAGTGTGGGGGAACAATCTCATCCCATTGTTTTCCTTGCACAAGAAATTGCAGTCTAAACAGCGATGCAGAGGATCTCTAACGCTGCATCGGCGCGAGATGTAGGAAGGTAGGTAGCCATCAGTCCTTCTCCAGAGGAGGCGCCCTCGCCCTCGCCCTCATTTTTGGGCGATTTGTTGTTGGAAGTTGGATGATAATACATGCGCGATGTCTGAGGGCAGTGAGATTGAAATCTGGTAACGATCCTTATACCGGCATCCACCATTTCCATGTATTTCGCCATCTGCGCCAATAAATTGATTTTGCCGCCCCTACAACAAACAGAGACAGAGCGTAAGGGATCTAAACAGAAAGTATATAGCAGCAGCAGATGAAGGCTTCCACCACCACCAGGAGGAGGAGGAGGAAGACGACTCGTGGGCTTGGGAATGGAACTGCAATCGTGTAGAGATGGTAAATTTATACAGTTGTGGCGACCTGTTGTTCTTCTGAAAGTAGTGGGAACGGACTGATGAGCGTGATTTCCTCGCGTCCGTCATTCCCAATGCAAGTACAGCTTGGCAGCAGCAAGGAATATTCCTCCTCTTTTCGCGCCTGGCGGTCCATATGCCCGTCGGAACCCACGCGGATGTTTTCCCGGCCCCCGACGATGTCCAATAGCCCAAAACAAAGTTCCAACCTCCAACTCATTAACCAACAAAGTCGTGACACGTCAGACGACATTTCCGGCAGTCCATTTCATTATCGAAGGTTGTCGTTTTCGAGATGTTGGAAACAACGTTTACCTTTACCATTTTCCCGTAGCTTTTCATATTCACATCGACTGATTTATCATTTTTACGTTTTTAACATTTTCCACATTTATATATATATTTTTTTTCAACATATGGAAAACCTATCATAACTCAGTTGTCAACCAGCAGTGTGGACAACCATCATTGGCTGCTATCCACAAAAGCAGGCTGACTCATCACCGTTAATCAAGGAAAAACCACGCCACCTGTAATAACCCGCTGGTGGTCCGTAAGGGGGCAGGCTCGCTGGTGGTCCGTAAGGGGGCAGGCTATCACTCCTGCCAGATGCCTCTGGGTCTTGGGCCGTTAACCTGTTTCCTTACGTCCGAGGAAGACGAGCTCTTAGCCAAGCAGAAGCAGTTTTAAGGCATACATTTTCCACATTTATATACCGAATATTTCGTTATTCTTTTCACAAATTTTGGGTAATTTTTTTGTTCTAATTTGGTAATTATAAGGAAGTTGTCTGAGCCCGTGAAATAGCCTAGATGGTAGAAAATTGCCAGAATCTGGTCAACTAAAACTCGAAAAATCAGGTGCTTGGAGTGTTTAGAATCCATTTTTGATGTTGGAAATGGATTCAGCACTATCAAAAACCCTTAGGGCACTTAAAATATTAAAGTTTAACAACTGTAAACAAGTATTTGGGTAAATTTTTGCCAGATTTTTTGAAAATCATTCCCTGATTCTAGGTGAAAACGCGGCCTTTTTAAACTACGCAAATTATAAGTGGTTGAGAGAACCATTTGTTCTTATTATTTTTTAAGTCTACAATTTTAAGATATAAAATAATATTTTGTTTTTAAAATATAAATAATATGTTAAAAATAAAATATAAAACATTATTTAATAAAGTACATTAAAAAATATCATTTCATTTTCTTTTATAATTATAATTTTTTATGATTAATAATTATAATATTTTTTATGATTAATGAATAACTTTAATAATAGTGTATTATTTCCCCTTCATTTCCAAGGTATAATTTTTTATTTCCAAGATATAAAATTAATGGCTCATATAATAAGGTTTTTGCATTGTTTTAAGGCTTTTCTATTTCTAATTTCTTATTAAATTATTATTAGAAGGAAAAATGTCATTATGGCTTGTTATGGTTATGGTGAGTTGTTAATTGGTTTTCAACGGTTTATCTAGTTGCTTCTAAACATTTGAAGCCCAATATACATTTTAGCACACATGAGGAAGTTGTCCTATATTTGTACAGTTGAATCTTTATTCTAGCACACATGAGGAAGTTGTTCCATAATTGTACACTTCAATCTTTTGAGCATTTGAGAGATTGTTCAAACTAACTTTTTACTCATAGAGGGTTGTATATAGATAATACTTGTAACATACCCAACCACCAATCATGTTTAGGTAGGTGGGGTACTTGACTTGTCCTCTTAATCTTAACACCACTCTAAAGCCACTTAGGAGATCATGGTTGCATTCTACTCAAGAAAATCCAATTGACCATATTCTTGCTCAAATCCGAGCTCCAGATAAAAATTTATGCCTTTTAAAGATTTTGGACTTCTCCTCTTGATGACATCACCATGCCTATGTGGCACACAATCCCATGTTGTATTGCACGTTGACACATCACTCCTTGTATGGATTCATGCCCTTCAAGGAATTCCCTATCTTTTGGATATTGTACCTTACAAAATTATCCCCTTGCACCAGATAAATTTTAGTGTAATGATATGTCACATCCCAAAGTTTTTTCCTCATGTGGCATATCGCTTAAAAATGATTTTTTTTTTTTGAAATGCCTTATCACGCTCTAAAATATTTTCTCCTTTACATTGTTGATGAGCTATTGTATTACCATACAATTTAAACAAGATAGATATCTCACCATTAAATTGTCAACTTGATGTACTAATACTTGTGAGATGTCATGCACTATATGTGCAGGCCACGAATTCTTAACTTCCATAGGTTTTCTAACATGTTCTACGAAAATGAAATTGCATTATCACTCTTCTAAGCCTAGATCCCAATCACTTTTAGCAATGATACATATACTTAAACACTTGATCATGCTAATAAAAGCCTTACTGTCACCGATAAATCTCCTTATACAATTTAGGTAATTCTTTTTTCTATAAATTCCAACTCTTATAAAAAAGATTTGATTGAAAAAACACTAATTATAAATTAGAAATTAAAACATATTTGCACGAAATTAAAACACTTAACTTCAAAAAATTCAAATACTTATGATTAAAATCTAATGTCTCCTCTCATAGTAATACCATCATCATGACATAGACCTACAATAACATGTCTTTTTCTATATTATTAAATTAAAATCATAATTAAGTTCTTAACCTACAATTAAATAAACTATTTTTCCAATTAAACATTTTATAGGAAATGAAAAACACTAATAAATCAAAATAAACAAAATTGCAACTACACCACATATTATACATAGAGGTTACACTAACACATCACCTTAGAGTAAACCCCCTTGAAAGGTTTGGCCTCAGCATTAGCTATGGGATCACCGAATCAAAATTAACTTGCAATCATGCATAGAAAAACATTTTTTGTATTGATATATTGGAAAGTGATAATGTCCATAAACGTAAAATGTCCATCTCCTCGATAGTAAGGGTGACTTAACATTTATGCACGAGTAGAACATATGTCGATAACAAAAATGGAATGGCATGAAGAAACAAATAGTTCAAATAGTATTGATAAGTAATTTATACCTCCTTAAGCTTGCCACCATAATATAATATTAAATCATTGTACTTAAAGTATTTTGTGATATTTAGTCAATTATGTAGTTAAATAATAATTTTAAATTCTGAGGAAGATTAGACAACACCATTATATTTAAGGATAAATTATTTTAATTAATAGACACATTCTTAAATATCTTAATCAATAATATATATATATATATATATATATATATATATATATATATATATATATAATCTATGAATTTAGCACTAAAATTAAATATTCATGTGGCATTTGAATTCTAAGTATTAAACCATTTAAGCTTTTGATTAAAATTAACCAAAAAAATATTTTGGAAAAAACAATTTCATATATTAATTATACTATATATAAATAAATACAAAATAAGAATATGTTATACATTACTTATAAAACTATAAATAAAATAAATATAGATATTAATTTAAATTATGAAGATATATATAATATATATTCCATTTTTTATTTTATTTAAAAAAATAAAATAAATTTTTTTTTTAAATATTAAATAAATTTATAATTATTTTTTATTAAAAATAATATTACAATAATTTTTTATTATTTTTTTGGTTTATTTTAAATATTATAATGTACATTTCATTTAAATTTAAATTTAAATTACTTTAAATATTGTATTGAATCAAATTAAATGAATATTACATATTTCATATTAATTTGTAAAATATATATTTTTTTTCCGAAAAATCTTAATTTCAATAATTAAATTAGTGAAAGTTACATTTTAAATGTGTTGTATAGCATACCAAAATATGAATATTGGTGTATTAACAATTTACAAAAAGTTGGTAAATTGTTCTGTAATAAACATACACATGGGATAATAAAAAAATATGAACTAAGTCTTGTTTATGATAATTCCATCTCTGCTGATATGTATTGTCTATTGTCATATGCAAGTAGAGTGATAAAACAAAAAATACAAATATGATGTCACTTAGGAGCTGCCATATCATGTGCTATCTTAGAAAAGGGATGATGATAGTATTGATAATGGTCGTGCTCATTCTTCTGTGTCACATGCCATATACCATATGGCTGTTGCGTGCCCTCTTTGGATAGCATGTCGGAAAGTGTGTTCCTTTCCTTGTAAATATGTTGAAAAGTAATGCTGCCAAAATGTGATTTTAACATCATAACCTCATCCAATATGCTTATGAGTGTGTGTGTGTGTAACATGAAGAAATCTCATTAAACCAATCAACTACCATCTTTGAGTCACCAAAAACTTGTAGCTGTCAATAGTCATTTTCAATAGAAAATAGTAGGAGTAACTTAATGTTGAATAATTATGCATAAATATTTGTGTCATGTACCAATCCAACCTTTAGTTCATAGTAATGAGAGTCATTAAGATGAAGCATAGCTCCCCCTCCACATATGCCTTGTTGTGCAGATCCATCAAAGTAGGCCCATGGTTTTGAGTGGTCAATAATCTCCTCGGAGATGATACAGGGACGATGATTTTTTTCCACATTGGGAAGAAGATTGTATATTGTTATGATTTGTGCACTAATATCTTTGGGAAAGCGATTATCGTCCTGGAAAATCTTATGATTTATCCTTATGTAGATACCCCAACAAGTAATCAGAGGGATGCCCCATAGTTATTTTGGGGAAGCCTCATTCCACCATATTTTCCATGCTTGTCTAACATTTTCACCCTGCCACATGATACTAATTGTTAGCCCTTGGTATACCATGTTCCATACCTAGTTTGCAGTTTGAAAGGATACGAATAAATGATCTATTGATTCTTCTACGACTTTACATAAAGCACAACAAGATGGGCCATGGAAGGATCACTTTTTAAAGTTTTCACCTGTGGGTATTTTATTCTCCAGCATACACCACAACAACATTTTTGCTTTAAATGGACTCTTTAGTTTCCATAGGTGCTTCCACCACCAAGAGTGTAATTCAGGTTCCTTTGTAGCAATAACATATAAGTATCTAGTTGTTGGTGTGTGCCTTGCTTTGAGTGTACCCACAAAATTTCTTCCTCGCAATCTTGTAATATAATATGTGATGCAGAAAGCGCATCTGTATAATCTTCCCAAGCCTAATGCCATTGTTTAGGTATATTCAATGCTTTGGAAAATAACCAGCACTGGCCCCATATAGATGAGTGTTCTAGGTTTGTAATTTGATAAAAAAATTTATCCTATGGGAAGTAAAAAAAGTTACCGAACCCGGGGCAAGTATATGATGATTGGTGCAACTAGACCATGGATCAAATCCTATGCAGACTTGACTGCCAGCACCAACACTCCAAGCTAGACTAGAATCAATAATGTCGAAGTATTTGACAACAAATTTCTAGATCGTTGAGATGTTAGGTCTATACTTGTTCTATAGCTAAATCCAATCTTTAGTAGAAAATGGGTGTATTTATTTCTTAGAAAAAACTTATATCCATAGACTTTGAGTCATTATTTATCTCCGTCCCACCTTTGCTGCCAGGGCTTGTGAGAAACTAAATATATTTTTAATGCCCCAGTCACCCCACTTTTTGGGAAATGAAATTATATCCCATCTGAACCAGACAAAGGTATGTCGTTCTTTTGATCTGCACCATAGAAAGCCACAACATAACCTTTGTATAATATTCAAAATTCCCTTGGGTATCTATGATAACATCATCCAAAAAATCGATATGGATTCAAGGACCGATTTGATAAGTACCAATCTACCTACATGAGACAACCACTTATGACTCCAAATTTTTAATCTTTTCTCAATTTTGGCTACCAACCACATCTAATCACCTTTTTTTATAGCCGTTTGGTTTCAGATGAAAACCGAGGTACTTTATGCCTTCACCAAGAGGTTTGATTGGAAAAGGAAAAAAACTGTTGCAAAATTTTATCTCATCCTCGTAATATTCAATTTTCGTGAGCGTAGATTTCAGATTATTTGACACCATACCAACACCATACCAAACGCTTTGCAAAATAAATCTAATGATTATTTAAATGCAGTTGAGTCACTACACGATCCATCGAGGAAGATAAGGACATCACTTACGAAAAAAAGGTGTGTAAGGAAGATCTCTCCTAACATAGAGCCACCCTTTAATAAACCTCTTCTTTTCGCATTCTTTACCAGTCTGCTCAGTCCCTCCATGATCAATAGATATAGGAGAGGGGACAAAGGGAAACCTTGTTAAAGTCCCCTGTCATAATGAAAGAAATCTAAAGCAACTTCATTAATAAAAACTGTGAAGGATGGAGAGGTGATACAACACATTATCTAATTAATAAAATTTATGTTAAAACCCATATGAGTAAGCCTAATTTTGATATAAGGCCAGTTTTCCCTCTCGAAAGATTTTAAAAGATTGATTTTGAGGGTCAAATTTTTTAGTATTTAAGCTATGTAACCCCTCTTGTGCAACACTAATAGCTTCATGTATCTAACAATCCTCTAAGAAGGCGAATTGATCCTTTGATATGTGATAGGATAGAATTAGTTTAATTCAGTTGGCGGTGATTTTTGCTATGATCTTGTAAACGACATTACATAGTGAAATAGGCTTCTAGTCATCAAATGTATTCAGATTGTTGGATTTAGGGGTGAGTGCAATAAATGTGGAATTTATATCTCCATACATCTGCCCAAAAATACGACACTCCTCGATGAATTTAACATATCAGGTCCAAGTAATTCATAAAAACTAAGATAGAATTCAACTAACCATCCATCAGGCCCGAGAATTTTATCCTTCTTAAACAAATTTAATACTGCATCCAGTTCTCTAGATGATACTAGCTGCAATAAGTCCTCATTATCCTCCTCACTAACAAATATAGGGAAGAATTGAGAAATATTCATAATCTCAACTAGAGTGGCCTCCCTAGCAAAAGTGAAAAGAGATTGAAAATGTTGAACACCCATCCTAGACAGGACCCTAAAATTAGAAACCCTGACTCCAAATCCATCTTTGAGAGACCAAATGGTGTTAATGGATTTCCTTCCCTTTGCATATTGTTGATTTTTTTTTTTGTATTATCATACCTAGCTTGTAGCGATATTTCCCTAATTTTAAACCTCGAAGTCTCTTCTTTTACTTCTAATAATCTCCTTTAAGCCATCTCTAATAGAATTAGGTGCAACTTTGAGTCATTTGATACATAACCTCCACCACCAGGATTCTCTAGTTGTTCCAATTTCGTTTCAATATTTTTCAGAGCTTCCTCATCTCTCAATATTTTTCCTTTCAGCCACTCCATATTTTTTCATTTAATATTATTAATATTTTCATTAAATTGTGATGTAATCGACCAATCCTCCCCATATTCACAAGGGAGCCAATTATCCATAACCAAATCTCTGAATGTCTCCTCCTTTAACCAGATCGCGCTGAATTTAAAGGGGGCCTTAGGTTTTTTTATATGACTGTCTATTTCCATGTAAATATGGTGATTTTCACACAGATCCCCCAATCCTACCCATTGTTTGAAAAGGGAGAAGTTTTCCAAGAGGGTTTCCTAAATTAAGAAGCAGTCCAATCTTCTGATAATCATATCTTCTCTCGCCCGTTGATTTTTCGAAGTAGGCATGATCCTAACCATGTAATTTTCAATTAGATTGTGGGAACAAGTAAATGAGAAAATTAATTTGAGAGCGAGTCCATATGAGCATGATCCCCCCAACATTCATCCCTTCCCAATGAGAAGTTAAGATTCCCCCCGATATTAGATAATCACATTCCATAAAGGATTTTTCCATAAGATCATTCCAGAAGTTAGCTCTATCGTGGCATGGACCATAAATATTAACTATCCTAAAATAAAATCCAAAATTCTTCGGAAAAAATATCTACAACAAAAATTTTATGATGTCCCCAAACATTGATTAATTTCACAGTTATATAGTTTATACCAATATCCACTCCCTCCGAATGACCCCTCGAATCAATTGAAAAAAAATACCAACTCTTACATAATCCTTCCAAAATATGCTCAACATTTATGCTAGAACCCAGAGTTCCCTTTAGGAAGATAATATTGACGTTGTCTGACATGATCAAATTCTTCGGAGCTAGCATCTTAGAGGGGCTAGCTAACCCTTGATAGTTGAAAGAGAGCCACTTCATGGTTGATCGAAGAATGGGGTGTTCCTTGCTCTAAGTACCCCTTCCAATGGTAGTTGTATGCTTGATGCAATATCTTGATAGGACCTACTAATGGCTTTTGAAATGTGGGATTGACGCCCAAAAGGGATTTTTGGAACCTTGGATGGGTAAAGGGGGCCTAAACCCTTCCCAGGGCCTGATAAGTTTACAAGTCTGATAGAGGATTTGGAGAGAGATCAAATACTATATCTATGGCCCTTATCCGACCCCGAGGTATTGTCAATAGATGAAAATATGGATGTAATGGGAGCTCAGAAACATACAAGTCTGGATTTTACTAAGCAGGACATGACGCCTAAGTTATATGATGAATCACAAACCCCATAAGCAAAAGAAGAAACAAAAATGGGAAAATAAGTAGAAACCATAGATAAATTGATACAAGTATGAGGGGTAGTGGAGGTAGGAGTACCCAAATGAGAAGAGGGTGCAAGATGTCCCGGCCTCAGACCATTCTCGCATAGGTTTTTCTGAGTCACAGGTTTCCTCAAACTCGCATCTCTAGTAGGTCTGTCTCTTCTAAACTGGGCCAAACTTTTCTACTTGGTTTTTATAGGCGAACAACTCTCTACATACACCGAACCCCCATATGTCTGATTACCTTCCTTATCCCTACCATCACCCATGTCCTATTTATGGATCAATGGGAAATCATTGAACACATGTCCAACCTCGTGACAACAATGAAATTTGAATGGAATTACTTTATAATAAAATAATTGGTTACGAACATAACCTCGGTAGTGTAGAACCAGATTGGCCACCAAACCCTCTCTCATATTGAGATATACAAAAACCCTTGCAAATGAATTTCTTCTAGTCTCCAAATAGAATTTTTCATAATCCAAATACCTCCCAAGGTCTTGCCCTATGCGGTGAAAAATATCCTCTGTCCATAGTTGAAGGGGAAGACCCAATAATCTAACCAATATCTTTCCTGCCCACAATTTCTCTCGCACAAGATGAAATTGAGGAGTCCAATTAATCCAGACTTATGCAGGAATGCAAAAGAATATAGACATTAACATAAAAATAGAGATGTAGTAGAAATAAATATTCATTTCATTAATATCAAAGAAATGAAAGATGCTTACATAAAAAATGGAAATAAACTAGCTCGGGCGATGGTAGCTTATCTATGAGAAGAGATGTGGTGGTTACATGCCTCTGAAATGTGTTAGAATGAGGCTCAAGAGACTTTTTATTATTGAACAACAAAGAGAAACCCTAAAAAACCAAAACCCTAACCTTAGGAGATGGAATGCCAAGAGTTTGTGGGCCTCGTTAGGGTTAGTTAGGCATCCAACTTCTTGGGGTCGTAACTTGGTCATAAGATCTCCATTTTGTCTGTACAATACCTCGTTAGAAATATCTCTCCGAGTACTACAGGATTTGTGATAGGCCCATGCCATGCCATGCATGAACCTGTTATGGACCTCAAAAAAATACCATTTAGGGGGTCAAAATAACTCCGAAAGTTCAGTATCCGAAAATTTACTAAAAATAGTAAATGCTGCTATAATCAAGGAAAATGACGAAACCGAATAGAGATCTAGGTGTTATAGGTGGGTGGCCACAAATATCCACCTAGATCTGTCCTCCCCCCTTAGGAAGCAATGGTCCCCATTGCATGCAGAGCCTCCATGAGGTGAGGAAATTTCTGTTAAACCTTGTCCCTAGTGAGAGACTTGCCCTCATGAAGGATTTGGCATGCTTTTACAACTTGATATAGTTGGATCCTCTATTGGAGAGTGTTATTTATCTATGTGTCCATAATCCTATCAGTTAGGAACTATTCGATACAACTTGGGTTGACCTCGGTTGGTGTCAGCTGCTTAGCAACGTCAGATGTGTCCAATAATGGGGGAAAGTATGGCCGCAACCGGTTGACATTCAATATTGGGTGCAAGCCAAGGAACAGTGGAATGTTGAGCTCGAAATAATTGTCCCCTATATCCTTAGCAATGATGTAAGGCCCATATAAGAGCGAGTGAAGCTTGCGGTGGGGCCTAGCGAGGCACTCCTTCTTCAAATGTAACCAAAATTTATCACCTACCTAGAACTTGCGTGGCAGCTGATGTTGATCATGACGCTTCTTGTACTTAGAATTTGATCTATCCAATATTTTGTGGACTTTCAATGCGCTCAATGAAGTTGTTAGCCCTGCCAGCTTTAGACCAGACATGAGTTGAATCTGCCTAAGTAGATGCAAATGATATGACAACATCAATGGGACATAGTGGCTGGAATCCCAGTCCCACCAGAAAGGGGTTGTGGCTAGTTGATATGTGTAGATCCCTATTGCAGTTGTGTTGGACATAGGGGAGGATCTCATCCCATGTGCGTGGGTGCTTCGAGTTGTACATGTGCAGGATGTGCACGATAATCTTGTTAACCTCTATTTGGCCATCAGTTTGGGGGTGAAAGGTCGTGGACTTAGTTAGATTGGTAGCCAACAACGATGAGAGGCTTGAAAAGAATGCACTTAGGAACCAGTTGTCACAATCTAAGATAATGGATGGTGGGATACCAAAGTGTACCCATACTCATTCAAAGAAAATTTTGGTAGTGGCTTATGTTGAGATACTCTTCTTGCAGGCTCCTAGAATGGCCATCTTAGAGAATATGTTGACAACCATGAAAACACAGTCGTTGCCATGCTTAGTAGAAGGAAGGCCCGACATGTAATCCATGGAGATGGATTCCCAGGGCTGGATAAGAGTAGGCAAAGGAGTATCCAAGCCTTTCTTCTTGATTGTAGGCTTGACAATGGCGTAGGAAGTGTAGGACCTGATGTACTTCCCAAAATCTTGTCGAAGGTTTGACCAATAAAAATACTTCTGTAGTACTGCCATTGTCTTCTCTACCCCAAAATGTCTAGTGAATCGACTATAGTGCACCTCCCAAATCATTTTGGCACACTCGCTTGAAGGAACACACAGGTGTCCCAGGTGGAATAACATTGTGTCCTGGAGGTGAAAGTCTGGAGATTTCTTACCTTCCAAGAGCATCTGGTATGTGGTGTTGAATTCTAGATCACTCTTGTAAATATGTGGCAATCCCAAAGTCTCACGTCCACAAGAGTCGAGCACAATGGTCAACGCCATAACCAGTAGTCAGATGAGGTAGTCTTCAACATTATTGGTGCTTCCCTTTTTGTACTTATTGTTTAAATGGAACTGTTGCATATATGTGGACCATTTCTGATGGTGATCGTTCTGCAACTTTTCTTGTGTTTGTATGAACTGCAAGGGTTGGTGGTATGTGTGGATGTTTGTTTCCTTCCCTAGAATGTAATGCTTCCATTGTCGATAGGCTTGCATAACGAAATACATCTTCTTGTCATATGTGGGATACTTTCAGACTGTATCTGAAAGTGTCTCATTGTGATATGCCACCAGATGCCCTTGTTGGGTAAGAACTACACCAATAGCATAGTCAGAGGCATTTGTTTCAATTTTAAATGGTTGCTACAGATCTAGTAATGTGAGAACGGGTGCGGAGCAGAGGTGATGCTTCAACTTGACAAATGCCTTCTGTTGGGATTTAGACTAAAAAACTTGGCTTTCACTTCGCCCTTGGTGACTTGACTCAAAAGACAAGTGATATGAGAGAATCCCAACACGAACCTACGATTGAAATTGGTAAGACCCATAAACATGCGGAACTTTGTTAGAGTGGTTGGGGATAGCCAATCCTGAATAAATTGTATCTTGGTTGGGTCCACATGCACACCCTGCTCATCAATGATGTACCCCAAACATTGAACATGGGTCATACAAAAAGTGTGTTTCTCCAAATTGGCACACAATTTGTGTTTTTGTAGGGTTTGGAGGACATGTCGAATATGGTGTATATGCTCTTCCTAAATTTGGCATAAGATTAGGATGTCGTCCAGGGACACTACCATGAATCGCAAGATATAGTCCATCACCCACATGAAGGTTGCAGGAGCATTCGTCAACTCGAAAGGCATGAAAAACCATTCAAAAAGGACCTCCTTGCACTACAAGGAAAAGACCCTCTGGCGGAGGTTATAAAGGAGGTTTTTAGTGTTATAAAATTGGCGAAAATTTTCAAAAAACATTTGCTACAACATTCGTTTTTGGTAACGAAGGTTTTGACGAAGCATCTAACAAAACTTCAACACAACTAAAAAACACTTGGCGACCGGAGGTTTTTACATATGTTTTTCTCATTGGTACGCGCATCATGTGTGAATGCATAAGTGCTTTTTAACCTGTACTTATCGAGACTGTAAATATACCAAGCACCGGGATGGAAAATAAATTTTGGAAGCCCTGGGGCATTTAGCAACATCCCGGTACGTGCCACCTACAAATACGCACCAGGCCGATAGAAGGTGCATGCACCGGTGCCGTTAAGGTGTAAAAACGCATCAGACCATTGAGTTATAAAAATGCATCAGCGCGTTAAAGGCAAACCATACCGGTGCATGCAACACCTATCCTCTCAGGTCGTACTCATGGATAAAGCACACCAGGCATTTTAATTGGTATTGGTATTTGGTGCGGTGCTCATAGGTCGTAGAAACGCACCGGTGCCCAGTGTCATACAAATGCACCGGTGCACAATAACTAACACGCACAAGTGTTCATTTTCTATTTTTTAGAAACAACGACCTATGACAGTTCAATTATTGTGATTTTTTAAAATTCATTATTCATCAAAATTCGACACATATATTATAACAATATTCATATCAATTAAATTTTTATTAGTGCATTTGAATGTGATGTTTGAATGAATTTGTTATATAGTATCATCGGATTTCACATCTCTTCATTATAATATTTAGTCATCCATATATTTAATCAGTGGTGTAACATTTGACAGCGACAATGGAGAACGCAATACAATAAATTAAAACGTTATATATATATATATATATATATATAAGACTCTTTTTCATACAAAATGGGACAATTATTAGGATCCCTTTGTCTTTCAATTGGGACACTATGTCCATTACATAAAAAAAAATTCTGATTTCACAGACAAATATTTCAAAAAATACAACGCTTTGCTTTGATATCCGAACATATTTATCATCATTCTTCGTTGGAACTATTGTCACTGCTCGAGCTACTTCCATGGGTTCGGTTATGGAGGAATGATTTGTTCATTGTGTTGATTGTTTTCTTCTTTTTCAAGTTCCATCTACAAACATAAAAATAAAGTGTAATGAGTGTATATACATTGTTGAGAATAATAAAAATTGCAATGTTAAATAATATACATCAATGTAAATCGAAAAGAAATGTACCATAGCAATAATTGACTCATAAAATATACACATTATTTCAAACCAAATTTCATGCCATCTTTCAACAATTCATTTGTTAGCGCATTTCCATACTTTATTTCCTGCAATTTGTATACCTCATAACAAATTATAGATTTAATATAAAATGTTTTTGTGTTCTATTAATTATAGACGGAGCTAAGTAAAACAAGGTAGATGCTTACAAATTCCACAATTAATTTCTGATATGTCAACATATACTGACAACCCATATTTAACCCAATTTGAATCAATTCTTCTGGTGGTTCTTCTTTGTATGTTAGCACCTGTTTGAAGACATTCAATGATGATTGCTGTAAAACAACTTAAAATATACAAAAATAAAATCTAGATAAGTTGTTATAAGAAAGTAACAATTACTCACAAACATAGATATCAACCCTTTTCCTCCTTGTCTTCTTGTTTTATGTGATGAATGGGTTCCATTTTATTTTGTTTTCTACATGAAAATACTTGAAAATTAATATTTAATGCTAATTTTTTTTATTTATTGTACCTAATCGAAAAATTCAATAATTAAGTATTACATTTGAAGCACGTTGTTGTTGAGATGGCTCCTCATGCGATGCAATTATGTCCATTTCTTTGACCATCTCCTTGTACACGTTTTTGGACATTCCTACCAGCATATTTCTGATATCAACTCGTTCATCTTTTGAGATTTTCATAATCTTCCTGAAAAAGTAACATGAAAATAAACTATTTAATTTTTATATTGGTATACGAAAACTAAATATAACAAAAGTGATATTTATAAATGATTGATTTGTACTAATATATACATATAATTCTAGAAAAACATTTAAATGAATATTACTTTTTCAATCCTTCTTTTTTGTTGTGCGTTTTTGCTATTAAAATTCTGACATGTCTCATTGACCAATTCTCTGGAAACTTTTCCTATAGTTTAAATAAAATTTCGTTATTGGAATCATTGGATTGATTTTTGTATTGTAAATGGAAAGAACGACTATATATTCGTTCCACTAGATCCCTCAAAATTTTGTAAAAGTTTTCCCCCTTTCATTAACCTCCAACACCACTCCAGATGAGCTAAGGAGCAATTCATTTTCATTTGCATGTTCTATTTTTCTTTTTCTTTTCTTAGAACAACATTCATTTTATTCTTTGTTGGTCCCTGTAGAACATTAAACATATATGAATTAATAGATTGTTTGAAACATGTTATCTAATATTTTTAATTATATTATTACTGAAAATTCAAAAAAGAAACCCGTATTGGATTGATAGTATTTTTTAGTTCACCTCATTCATTTTTCTGCAATTTTTCCATCAATATTTTATGCTCTTCTGGTCTTAGATCAGAAAGAATCTTATAGAGCTTCACCATTGTGTGGCTCTACGTGATACACATTAAACAATACATATTAGTTAAACTTACATATAGTTCAAAAATAATAATTTTTGTAAATAATCTACAAAGAACTTGCCTTTTTTTCTTTTCTGGATGTGTTATCAGTATTTTTGTTACTTGAACTCTTGTCAGCCATTTCTTTATCAATATAAAATCGGTACCATTTATTAATATATTTTATAAGTAAATCACATACTTTTCACGTAAAAAAAAAATCAATAAAATGGTGTGATTTTCGTAACTTACGCACCGAACTCGGTGCAGTAGGTTCTTATTAACGCACCGCCAATCCAATAGAAACATCGTACGGTGCTCTTTTTCAACAAGGAGACCCGATGTGTTATATTAATACCAGAGCACCGATTAACATAAAAATAAATTAATAAAAAAATATTTTTATCAAACAATGTTTTTTGTCAATACGCGCTCGATGCACTATACTACATTCGCACACTAGTGCACTATTTTAAACAATGTGCACCGATTAACAAAATATGTTTTTTAAAAAATCGTGCAAGGGCCGACAGGGATTGGGATCCGACTCTACAAGTGATCCCACGAGTTAGATGTCATACACACACATATATATATTAACACAAACCCTATAAATCTAAAATAAAAAACCCTAATTGTGAAGTTACATAAACAAGAAGAAGCAAGGGTTTAACGTAAGAATGGATTTTTTTTTTCTCTGAATTTTAATTAAATGTAAATAGGAATAGATATTGTAAATGATTTTATTAGTAAAGTGCACATTAAAATTTAAAACTTTTACTATGCATGTATTAAATCTAATAGAAACTGTAAAAACAAAAACAATTATTACAGTAAAATTTAACAATTTTACTATACTACAGGGTTTTTGTGTGAATCACTAGATGTTTCAAATTCTGATTCTCTAAATACTGCTATTGTTCGAAAGTATTTTGCTGCTCCATAATGCTCTCGTGCTCTCTTGCTCCAGGTATGTTTCTTGTGCAAATCCCTCCCTAAATTTTTTTGCAAAAATAATGAAATACTGAATACATTTTACTATTTAAAGAACCTTTTTATGAAATTAGATTTCCAAAAATCATTTGCAGTTTTCAATTTACCGCTTTTTTTCACTTCAAAAAAATAGTTGTGCTTTTTTTTTTTCTCTCGATATTTGGCGTGTTTGTTAACACCGATGCATCCGGTAATAAAACCATATCGGCGTGGTTAACGGTACATTAGCATTGATAACAATAACTCCTTTTTTAAGGCACCGAAATTACTTTTAGGTATGTACACCAAAATTTATTGTTGATTTTATTCAAATGCGGGGATAAAATCTCATAATTATATCAAATGGACAATTCTTCAAAATCCAGCTCGTTCCATAATATTTCTCAAAGTCCATCGCAAAGTTCTCCCTATCCATCTCTAGATGTAATTACTTCAGATTTTATTTATATTTTCAATATCTAATTAAATTTATTTATTTTATCCATGTCAATAAGCTGAATAAAATTAATGTATACAAATTTGCAGATTCATGAAAATTCAAAATCGAGTTCAGATGCACAAAATATTCAAACGGTTCCAAAACATCAAAATCTCTTATCAGGAGCAGCATAACACAAGGCGCGGTTGGTAGATGAAAATGGACTACCGCTTCACCCTGCCAATTGTAACATGTCATCTTCTAGCCACAATCCTAGGACATTGATGGTAATAATAATTGTTTGGTACAATATAATTATTTCAACGTCAAACCAATTAATCATGCATTGATGTGCTTACTAATTGATATCATCGATTTTGTACTAATCATGTTCAAATATATTTTTTGAAATTATTAGGGTTCTAGTGATGATGACCGACCTACCTACCATATTCCATTGCATCCCACGACAATTTAAAATCGAAAGAAGGCTGAATTACAAGAAATACTCGGAGAGGAACGATACCAAGAATGGTTGAATCAACCGCCTATTTAATTCTCACTATGTCCAGATTCACCAATTAGGAATGACCGCAACAATAGTAGTTCTTCACAAGATGGAAATGGAAGCAACCAAATAGAGGTTTGCATGAATGATTATTTAAGGGATACGACTACAATGGAGACAATTTTTTTAGATGCATTCCAGAACAATGATCATCTAGGGGATGATGCTCATATCACTGATACCTTTTTTGAAAGCCTTAAATTTTCTTCCACCACCCCTCTCTTTGGACCTAGCGGTCAGTCAAAGTCTACCTAGGTGGGGACAATGATGTTACTGTACAACTTGAAACCAAAGTTTGGCTTTTTTAATGCATGTTTCTCGGAATTTTGAGGTAATTGACCATCAAGTCCCTTATATTTTGAGAAATCTTGTCACATAACCAACATTACAAATGGTAAATTTTATGAATGTTAATAATTAAATTGGCATTGTACATTTAATATTGTCCATAAACAACTACATGTTATTCAAAGATAAGGTCCTTCCGAGTGATAATGTCTTTCCTAGTCGCTGCGAAGAGGTAAAGAAATTGTTGAAAATGTTGGGTGTTGAGTACATATCATATCATGCATATCAAAATGATTGTATTCTATATAGAGGATAATATGCAGACAAATAGATATGCCTGAAATGTGGGCATGACAGGTATGATAAATTAAAAAAGAAGGGTAAATCATGTGGTCCTCCTTTTAAGATATTGAGGCACATGCCTATAATCCTAGGGATTCAAAGGCTCTTTCATTGCAAATAATTAGCTATGTTGCAGGGATGGCATGCCTCACACAGAAGTGAGTTATGAGTTATGTGAATCCCAACAGATTCAACACCATGAATCATATAGAGGATACATGGCCCAAAAAATTCAAGGATGAAGTACGAAGTCTACGACTCAACATAGCCATGGATGGCATCAACCCATATTCCTTCTAGAACACCAACTATTATGTTTGGCCTGTAGTAGTGATCAATAACAATACCCCCCCATGGTTTTCTGTGAAGAATGGACATCCTATGTTGGCTTTCATAGTCCCTAGTAGAAGGCAAGTGAAGAATATGGATGTCTACTTACAAACACTGGTAGATGAATTGAAGGAATTATGGGATGGGATAAATGTATACGATGTATCAAGAACCATCACAGAAGAGATGAGTTTTACGTTGTATGGCATATGTGCTTATACGACATATGATTGTCGAGGCTTAGGAGTTTCCTATGGTAAATTACATATTTATTGATTTGTTTATATACCTAACAATATTGTTTCACATATTAATTATTTAATTCATTGTAATTGTTTCGATCTTCATGATATTATTTAACGTGCCATGCATATTGTATACAATAATTTCACAGGTCTTGTAACAAAAGGGTATTATGGATGTAATGTTGTGGACCTTCTCTGAAAGCTAGATGGTCCAACGACCTACGAAAGTCAGTGTATGACTACTCTAGGGTATTCCTCCCAGAAGAACACCCTTACAAAAGATAAACATCCGCTTTCAATGTTAAACGAGAGAGAACCCAAAGACATGCAATAATGACACCAGATGAATCGGTTAGAGCATATGAGAGAGAGAAGCAGAAGGAGTTCATTTAAATGTTCGATTCAAATGGGGAGCCTATGTTCTATGATC
Source organism: Pinus albicaulis (assembly GCA_034641835.2). NCBI lineage: Eukaryota > Viridiplantae > Streptophyta > Pinopsida > Pinales > Pinaceae > Pinus > Pinus albicaulis. Next base: position 1,153,957,434 of record CM076584.1, read on the forward strand.
CTAAATTATTCGACACTTATGTTGAGAAATTTCCCATTGGGATGAAAAGGAAATATATCTTTTATAACCCCCCATATTGGGAGCATCTTAAGATAACCCACTTATTATATCCCATGCATATATTTAAAAATGTTTCATATTCTTTATGGAGGAACATATCATCGAAAAAAAGTGATATATTGGATGTTAGGAAAGATCTTATTACTTAAAAAACTAAAAGGAAACATTGGCCAAGACAATTAGAAAGTACAAGATCATAGGTTGGTCCCTCTAATTGGTATTTCAAAGAAGGTGATGTCCCATGGATTTTTAAAAAAGATGATCTTTCTTTGGCAAAGGAAGTTATAATTGGTGTGAGGATGCCATCTTCATATGGGTCTTCACTACGACACTGCTTCAACATGGAAGACCATTTGGTGGGGTTGAAATCGCATGAGCATTTGAATCTTCTAATAGTACGTATAATGTCAAAAACATCATTTTATTATTTGTTATATTAATAAATTTTATCCCATGGGATCATAAAATGTAACAAATTTTGTATATTATTGCATGTGTTTATAACTTTGCATTTTCATTATCCTTTGTTCGTGTGTGGGTGTGTGAAACATGACTTCCCCCAAGACCTAGGACATGCCATATCTAAATTATCTACATTTGTACGTTGGATCACGTCAAAGGAGATTCATGTAGCTAGCATTCCATGGTGGCGTCAAGAGATAGTTGAGATTGTTTGTATGTTTGAGAAGGAACTGCCGACGAGTTTCATGGACTTGTAGGTTCATCTTCTAACCCACCTAGTAGATGAGGTTGAATTAGTTGGGGTGGTTTCTTGTCATTGGATGTTCTTCTTAGAGAGGTACATGAAGAAATTAAAAGGTTTTGTTCGAAAAAGGGCAAAACCCAAGGGGTCTATGGTAGAGTGGTACATATCGTATGAGTCTTTCTATTATGCTACTGAGTACATCAAGCAGATCGAAAACAGACCATGTGTGGTGATTTGGGATTATGAAAGGGATGAAGGCAAAAGAGAAGGGGAGCTTCTCCAAACGAATGGAAAAAGGCGCTTGATAAAGAGTAAGCAACTTATAAATTTTCAAATTTACACAAAGTAAATATTCACATTGAACTTCGATATAAGGTATATTGTGATCTCATATGTACTATATGTCGGTTTGATTTCATCAGCAAAAGCAACAATTGAAGCAATCAATAAATTCGTTCTTTACAATTTCGAAGTGAAACAACTGTGGGTTATTAGACAGGAAATAATTCAGACGGTTGAATGGTAGAAGCGTGCCCTATCCCGATCATTTAAAATAAAATATGCCAATTATATGCCCCAACAGTTGTGTTGTTGACCAAGTCAAAGAGAAATACGGTGCAATCAGTCGTTACCGACGTGCTGAAGAGGATACGCTAAACATAGGGATTAGGTGTAGCAACTCGGTAATAATATATTTATTCACATTTTAAACTTAATAATGCACCTTTCAAATTTAACATCTATATTTTGTATTTTAACTGCTGGGTTATTAGACACATAACACTATTATTTTTAAACTTTTTTTATAAGTGAATTTGCTCCCATCTATGTGGGCATATGGACACCATTTTCACATAGAAAATGCCGATGATGGACACATGACACAAGACTATGGAGTGGAAGTCGAGTTCGATCAATCTAGTCGAGCTAGCCACCATGATCAAAACTTAGTACAAGGGACATTAGATTACGTTAGAAAGATACAAGAGATCATTGAAGAGGACTTCTCTTCTTCCAATGTGTTATTTTTATGTGCAAGTGTGTTGATATTCAATAAGATGATGAGCTTAGTGAAAATTATGCACCTTCACTAAGTGGGGCCCGCAGGCTATTTTTAGGTGTATGTCTATTTTTTAGAATGGTGAGCATATTCTAAAGTTAGTAGGATGCTGATTATAGATGGTTGAGAAAATTATATCTTTGGATGAATTTCTATTTTTAGAAGATTGGGTGAAGTCTATTTATAGATCGCTAATCTAAAAATAGATGCATGTCGATTATAATTAGCCCTTAATAATAATCAGACTCTAAATATCAACTTATTCTCTTGGAGCACTTTATTTCAGTGAACCATGTGTGGCACATCAGTGGGCTGAAGGAATTACGCAATTCCTAGGGTAGTTGGTGACTCATGCATGGAGGACTCAGTTATAACTGATAGTGGCAAGTTGTGATAGAGTTGGAAGAGTAGTTATGGGAGTTGTTATTTAGTTTAACTCAGTTAAGTGAGTTAAACTCAGTTGTGCTAGTTGTATCTAGTTCTAACTGAAGATACACTAGTGAGAGTTTAGTGAATTAATTATTTAATTAATTCACAACCAGAGATCTACTCTACAACCTAAAAATACAACAAAGCTAACCACATACCAGAGCAAGCCGGGCCCAAAGGAAAACCAGTGGAGAGATAGGTGAAAGGGTGAGATGGACTGTTTGTTGTGACTATAGTGATGCATTCAATGCATCTACACAGACATTGGAGTTGCCAATGAGGATTGCGCAGTCAAGGAAAGGAAATATCGAATTCATTCAGGGATCTTTTTCAGTAGGGATTACGTAGTGGAGGCAGGCTGTCAGGAGGCAAGAAATTGGTGCATAGATATGCAAATTTCTGCATGACAGTGTGTGACGATTGTTGATTGTATTGAGAACTTGATTTACTAATATTTGTATGAGATTGTTACATGTTCCATTGATATACATAATATATGATAGTTGGGGTTTTTAGCTTTAAGCTTTCCGGGTAAAACATTATTTTTATGTGCGATTGATTTGCTTCACATGTGTTTGCAATTGGTGATTTAATTTCCGCAAAGAATTAAGTGGAAGGATTATGTATTTAACATAAGATTAATTTGTTAGATCATGGGAGTTCGGTAATATACATGCATCTTGTTTAATTTATACATGGTATCAGAGCAGTGTTGATCACTGGAGATTGCAATATTGAAGCGGTGCTGAGTTTTGTGCTAGTGGATAATTCGAATTTGTTGCAAGAATTTCTTGGTGCGATAGTTGAGTATACATTGAAATGGCTTTCAATGGGTTGCGGTTGGAGTATGCACTTGAGGGCAGATCCAACTACATAGCTTGGAAGGACAGGATGGAGGCGGTGCTTGAAGATAATGGTCTAAAGGAGTTCATCGATAGCAATGTTCCTAAGCCCACTTCAACGGATATTGCATTACTTGACGCCTGGAAAAGGAAAGTAGCGAAGACAAGAAGAATCCTGTTGGAAGGTGTGAAGGACCATATTGTGTCAAGCCTTCACAGGAAAGCCACTCCATTTTCAATATGGAAGGCTTTGAAAAATATTTTCCAAAGCAATAACGACCATAGGAAGTTCGCGCTGAAAGATAAGCTCAGAAAAATCAAAATGGAGAAGGGCGGCAGTATTCCAAAATATCTCACGAGGTTTGTCCAATGTAGGGATGAGCTGGGGAGTGTGGGAATCACAGTTGCGGATGATGACTTGGTGAGCTTGGCTCTCCTTGGGCTACCGAAGAGTTGGCACAGTTATCAGGACTCTGTTAATGGACGGGAGAAACTGCCGGATTGGGAGTAACTTTGGTTGGATCTAGTGCAGAAGGAGATAAGACGAAGTACCAGGGATGGCTCTTCATCAAAGAATGATGATGAAGAGAATTATTCTTTGGCTGCAAAACCAAGGAAAGGGAAGGGGAATAAATCCCATCCAAAATTCGAGGCTAAACGAAAGAAGCTGGATTTGTCCAAGGTGAAGTGTTTTCACTGTCACGAAAATGGGCATCTCACCACTAGCTGCCCACAGAAAAAGAAGAACAAGAATGTTGCTGGAGCTGCAACTGCTAAGGCCCTTGCTTGGAAATTTGAACTTGATTTCTCTTTGATCACATGCTTTGTTTCAAGCGCAATGGGATCGGTGTGGTATCTTGATAGTGATGCTTCCTTCCACATGACGAGAGACAAGGAGTTGTTTAGTGACTTGGAGGAGAAAGATCTCCAAATGCATATAGAGATGGGCGACGATGTTAGAAATAGTGCGACCAACATTGGAACCATTACCTTTGAGAGGGAGTCAGGTAAACCATTTATGTTGAAATATTTTATGCATGTTTCAGGTCTGAAGAAGAACTTGGTCTCGGTCTCGATGTTGGAGGACAGAGGTTATGACGTTGTTTTCAATGGGGGAAAATCATTCTTGCGACATAAAACAGTGGGTCAAACCAAGAGGATAGGGATTTGAGTTCAGAATCTCTACAAGCTGGAGACAGATGGCTATGCTGCAATGATGGGTAAAGTAGAAGAAGTGGTGAGCCGGGATTAGGGCGAATTATGGCAAAGGAGATTGGGGCATCTTCACCATGGCACCTTGAAGATTTTGCAGCAAAATTATACTGGACTTCCCAAGGGTACTCTTGCGCAGTCAGATCAGTGCAAGGGATGTACTATGGGTAAGTTTGTGAAGACCACCTTTCATGAGAAGGAGAACCATGCTTTGGTGATCTTGGAGAGAATTCACATAGACGTGTGTGGAAATTTCTCGATTGCTTCAACAAAAAAACACAGGTATTATGTTATATTTTTTTATGAATATTCTCGTAGATACTGGATCTACTTCATGCAGAAGAAATATCAAACATTCTCAAAGTTATGTGAGTTTAAAGCATTGGTAGAGAAGGAGTCGGGGAAGAAAGTGAAGGCTCTGCAGAGCGATAATGGTGGTAAATATATCTCGAACGAATTCAAAGACTTCTGTAGCAAAGAAGGAATTCAAAGAGAACTCATAGCGCCTCATAACCCACAGCAGAATGGGGTCGCGGAGAGGAAGAGCAGAACGATCGTGGGTGCTGCACGAGCTATGTTGCATGACCAGGGTCTACCGATGCACTTGTGGGCGGAAGCATGCAACACTGCGGTTTATGTGCAAAACTGTTGTCCTCATAGAGTACTTGGAATGAGTACACCTGAAGAAGCTTTTACTGGTAAGAAGCTGGATATTTTTCATTTAAATATTTTTGGCTCATCTGTTTACATTCATGTGACCAAGGACGCCAGGAGGAAGCTAGAGCCGACTGTAGATGTTGGGATATTTGTGGGCTACACAGTGTTAGCTCCCTGTAATTCTAGCAGATTGGTGAGACTAAAGCTGCAGGGAGAAAATTTGAACCACTTTGGGATTCTAGGATCTAGCCCTCCTGAATCCAAAGAGGGATCTCTCTATAAAGTGCAAAGATTGATGTATCTTTAAGGCTTGGAATGTGATATTAGGCTAGTTATGAAGAACAAGGTTTTGTTCGTTTTGGTTGGGCTAAGATAAATGAAGGTGAAGGAAGTCTAAATGAAGGGTGAAGATGTATGAAAGTGAAATATTGATTCAGCTAAAAAGATAGGCAAGAAACAGCTTCAATCCATTGGGCTATGGAGTCATGGTAGGATTTAATTGAAACAAAAAGGTTCAAGAGTGGTCCATGGGGCAAGTCATCTATGTCTAAGGATCTCTTTAAAGTTGATTTTATGGAATGGAATAAAACAATAAGAAGGGGAAACAAACAAATGGAGAACCAAGAGCAGCCTAAGATCAAGTAAGTACTTTGAAACTATCCTGCTTTCGGCATACACTTAAGAAAGACAATAAAAGTTATCGAAGATCAGGTAAGTACTTTGAAACTAGCCTGCTTTCAATGCACTTTCAATAGAAAACATTTAAAACACAAGGAAACTTTTCAAAGCAACTGTTGGAGAAGAAAACTAGAGGACAGGGCTAACCATAGACTTCCCTAGTTCATTCTTTAATTAGTAAACTTATCAAGACAACACTTAAGATAAACAAAGAATAGTCTAAGATCAGGTAAGGACTTTGAACCTAGTCTGCTTTCAACATACTCTTAGGGAAATTTTCAGACAACCTTTGGAGATAAAACTAGAGGACTGGGCTAACCATAGACTTCCCTTGTTCAACTTTACTTAGTAGATACTGAAAATAACATTCAAGAACAATGTTTAAAGCTTAGACAGTAAGAGAAGGGAACACCAACATCTTGACTGCTTGGACAATATTCAATCATTCTTAAATAACAAAATTGGAAGAAAACATTCAGATAAATCTTATCAGTGAGAGCAGGGTACCTTTGACAGTAAATCCTAACTCTATAATTGTTGTTCTTTATCAGAGAAAATGGATATAATGAAAACAGAAATAAAATGACAAGTTACAATAAGAAAAACATCACCGTTAACATAGACCAGGATCCCATTGTTGGGTGTGGGGCTTGATTATCTTGTTTACTTTGTATCACAACATTGGACCTGTGCCTTAAAGGGGCGAGCAACGCCTTAAATCAATGTCATTGCCGGAAGTGGGGGGTCCGGGGGCGGCTCAACGCTTTTAGACCCCCTGGAGGAGGTTTCGGGGCGGCGCCCCGGGGGGCTAAAACAAATGTAAAATTGCCTTGTAAAAGTATAGTAATTTCTGATCGATCTGGGCTGTTCATTAGGCAAATGATCTGACGGTAGAAGTTATGTTTAGATTAGGGTTTTTTTCCCTAGAAGGCAACCCCTCGCTTTTATGAGGGTATTGTATTGCGGCTGTGCATCGTATGTGTATTCTCGAAGCAAGAAACAGAGAGGGAGACTATGAGAGTGAACAGAGGATATTACAGCGGATCTGCTTTAGGTTTTGTCTCTTCATTTTTTCTGGATAGTAGAAAGGAAGGACTGGCTGTTCGGGGTGGACGTAGCCCAAACTGGGTGAACCACGTATATCTGTGTCTCTCTAGTTTTATGTGTTTTGTGTGCTTTTATTTTCCGCATATTTTATGTGTTGAATTGCTCCATAATATATAATTTTCTAACAGCGGTATCGAGCGAAGGTATATTTGGATGATAAACTGCGCAAAGAGAGAAGGGTTCCTAGGAGCAATGGCAGGTGATGGTAAGTTTAGGGTCGAGAAATTTAACGGCCAAAACTTTCCGGCTGTGGAAGATGCGAATGGAAGATTATACGTATCGAGAAGATACGTACCTACCATTGAGCGGAAAAACAAAAGCGGCGGCCATGTGACAGACGCGAATGGAACATTCTCGATAGAAAGGCACTCGGAACGATACGGTTGTGTCTTGCGGCGTCGGTCGCCTTCAATATTCCGAAAAACAACAACGAGAGGGTTTGATGCAGACGTTGGCGAAACTATATGAAAAACCCTCAGCTTCAAACAAGGTATTTCTTATGAAACGACTATTTAATATGAAGATGTCGGAAGGTGGATTTGTTGCAGACCATTTAAATAATTTTAATACAGTTACTAGTCAGTTAAGTTCTGTAGGGGTAAACTTTGATGATGAAGTTAGAGTTCTGTTATTTCTGTGCTCATTGCCAGAAAGCTGGAATGATTTAGTTATGGCCATTAGTAACTCTGTGTCTGGATCTAGTACTTTAAAGTTTGATGATGTTGTCAGTGCTATCCTTAGCGAGGAAATGCGACGGAAAAGCTCCGGTGAGACATCGAGTAATGCTTTGAGTGCAGAGTCTAGAGGAAGGAGAATGGAAAGAGGAAAGAGCTCGGGATATCACAGTAAATCAAGGAAAGACAGATCCAAGTCCAGATGGGGGATAGTGTGCTAGAAATGCGGAAAGAAAGGACACCTAAAGAAAGACTGTAGATCTCGGAAGGAAAGAGAGAGACACACCTGACAAGAAAACAATCATGAAGCAAATGTGACGGGTGATGTGTTACAAGATGCTTTGATTCTTTCTTTCGAAAATGTTGCGATTCTTGGGTTGTAGATTCGGGGGGCTTCATTCCATGCCACACACGATAAAGAAATATTTTCATGACTATGTTCAAGGAGATTTTGGACAAGTTCGTTTGGGTGATGATAAACCATGTAAAATTGTTGGAATGGGTAAAGTTCTTGTAAAACAACAGAATGGAAACCAATGGCTATTAAAGGAGGTAAGGCATGTTCCGGATCTGAAGAAAAATTTGATTTCAACAGGGTAGTTAGGCGGTGAAGGTTGTGTGACAACTTTCACAGATAAAACTTGGAAGGTCACCAAAGGAGCCCTGGTAATAGAAAAAGGACAGTAATAGCAAAAGGAGAAAAGGTTGGTACATTGTATTTATGCAATGGTATTTCTAACTCTGTTAATGCTTTAACTTCCAAAGGAGAAGATGCAACATTATGGCATCATAGGCTCGGACACATGAGTGAGAAGGGGATGAAAATTCTTCCCTCAAGAAATTTGCTGCCAGGTTTGAAGAATGTTGATTTGGATTTCTGTGAGAATTGCATTTATGGAAAATAGAAGAGAGTTAGTGTTAAAGAGGTTAATCCCCTCTGCGGACAGAGGCGATCCCTACTAGCCCAGATCGGGTCTAGCAACAATCAAACACGCTACAGTGCAGGTTCCTAATTGCAAATAAATCGACTTGCGATGAAGGCTTACCTGGAATCCAACGCCATCATTTGTAGAAGAGGTGGTGCTCCCATTCCTTTTCCCTGGCAGATCACAATCCTCACGATCTCCGTGATCGGACACCTGCACATGAAAGAAACAACACGAACGCAAGCATAAAATCCAGTATATACAACTATATGTCAGTCGAAGAAGACATAACTCATGAACATAATCAAGAACAATAGTGGAACCATAACCAATAGTCGCTTATCATTAATGAATCAAAGGAACAATACAACCATAGCTTCGACGCAGCACTCTCCTTTGGCGGGTCGTCAGCAAAACATGTCTCGATAAAGCCTGTCAAGGATGGGACAAGCCTCTCTCTCCGGATACTTGACAATAGTCTCCTTGCTTGGATTTGGCCTTAAGGGAATCAAGAAGGCTCTTGCAACATAAGGATGTGAAAGCTCTTGGGAACTTTGGGAACTTGAAAACTAGCTATTCAGCCATTCAGCCCTTCAGCCCCTTCATCAATGGATGAAGGCTATATTTATAGAGGAGAGGAGGAGGTTGGCATCCCTACAATAGTGGAAGGGAGGCCTTATCCCTTGGGAGGTTCCACATAAGGTGGAAAAAAGAGGCCAAAGGAGGAAGGCCGTGGTTATTCAGGCGAAACCACTCCTGATGACTCATCCACGAAGTTGTTGTAATCGAAACTTCGCCTCTTTTTTAAAAAACTTTCCAAAATCAGATTGGCGTGGGTGCTTAACTGGGACAGAGCGCCAATTGGTGCGGGCTCAGTGTTAATTTTCCCCCATTGGCGCGAGTACATAATGGGATACCAGCGCCAAGGCAAAAACATGTGTTTTTAGGGGTCTTCTCAGGAAATGATCAACAAAAGAAATGTTGTCCTCATGGAAAGGGATGCAATGATGGTATTTGCAAGGCATGGCACTGCTTATTGGTCACAGAAACGACCCTCCAATGGGCGAGATGGGAATTGCAGGGACGGTGACAAATTACTGTGTAACAGATGCCCCCTAAAGCATGAGGCCCAAAAGAGAGAGAGGGGTGAAATTCTTTACGAGAATGTGTCCAACTAAAAACACCGTCGTCGGAAAACCTACGTAGAGAAATACAACTGATATCTCAAATACATGATATATACATGGTATGGGCGCAGCCATCCATAACAGAGTATGTAATAATATAGATCCAAGGCATGGACGCAGCCATCCAGTGAGGATCGGTAAATAGACTCAGGTATGGTCGCAGCCATCCAATCGGTGAGTGATGTAACTAATCATAAGAATCCACAAAATCGTAGCCTGGATTACAACAGACATAATCCAGGGTCTTGCGCTCCATCCCGACCCGAATAGAGTACAAGTTCAAGCATGCGAATATGTGATCTGAAGTCGAACATGCAAGAACATCGTCTGATTACCAGCCAATGATGAAAGTTGTTAACAGACGCGAGAGGTACCACCAATAATGACAATGGCCCTCAAGGTACTATAGGTACAATCCACAGAATGTGAATCAGGATCAGATGAGAATCAGAGGAAGGTTGGTACTTGCAGAGGTCAACTTCTCTTGAACATATTGGCGGCACGACAGTGGATTTGGCAGTATCTGACATCAAAAGATCAGAGGTCATAGTGACGAGGCAAAGAGCAGATGAGAGGTCAAAAAGGATCACCCAAACCCACGGAGGCAAGTGAAAAACGAGATGAGATGTCCCCAACCCGACACGAATGCAAACGAGTGCCATGTTCAAGAGCGACATACTACCGACACGACAATGATTTGGTTCCATTTTCCCCACCATTTCTGGCGATTACCTCTTTATTTTTACACAAGCTTGAAGAGGATACCATATGCTTGTCATATAAATCCGTCCTAGTACATTTTACGAGCCCTAGAAAGGAGGAACTCGAATATCGTCATTTCGACTGAATCCAATGTCATCGGGGTTTAACGAGTCTGACAAAGGAAGAACTCGACGTCTTTTCATATTTAGAGAGTTTGAAAAGACAGCGGAAAAGTAAACTCCAAAGGTCCCTTTTCGTAAATAGTTCCTCAGATCCGAAAAGGTAGAAAACTTTGTCTGAGAAAACCTCCTAGTCGCAATAGGCTAGGGTATTCCTTTTTCGTAAATAATCTGTCCTAGCCCGAAAAAGGGGTAAACGTATACTGGGTAGATGTCGTTTCGTGGCCATTTTAACGAGATCGAAACGACAAGGGCCTCAACAATCTTTTCATGGTTAGAGAGTCAGAAAAGAGCTGAAAGGTGACTCCTCCTGGAGGAACGAGTGGTATAAAGGGTAGCTACTGGTTCCGGTAATGGTGGAACTGCTCAAAACAAGTAAAGGTTAAGAGGCTGGCTAACAAGACCACTCATCGCAGCGGTTCCTCAGGAACCGGTAAAACAGCCAAGTGAAGGCATATGATCAGCCAAGCAGATAGTGACGATGGAGTGAGAAAACCAAGGCTCATCTGGCAAAACAGGCTGATAAAATGGAAATCACAAGAGGCAAAATGGGAATGTTTTCATTTTTACACAAGCTTGAAACAAAGATAAACTATGCTTGAAACCGGTTTCTTTTTTACACAAGCTTGAAACGGAAACAAACTATGCTTGAAAAAGTAAGCATGCCCCCCAAGCTTCAGTCCATATGGAAGGCAGATGGAGTGAAGGTTCAAATTACGAGATCTAAGAAAGACTGGACTGGGATTTTACGAGATCTAAACAAAGACTCGAATTGAACGGGAACATGTTTCATTGTTTTAACGAGGTTGACACATTAAAAGAACTATCCTCAGGACACCTTGTTTCATGGTTTAAGGAGCTTGGCACAAGACAAGGAACTCTGCTCCGACAACCTTGTTTGATTTTTTAAGGAGCTTGACACAAGACAAGGAACTCTGCTCCAACAACCTTGTTTCATTTTTTAAGGAGCTTGACACAAGAAAACAAACTGTGCTCCGACAACCTGGTTTCATTTTTTAAGGAGCTTGACACAAGAAAAGAACCATGCTCCGGTGACCTTGTTTCATTTTTTAAGGAGCTTGACACAAGAAAATGAACTCTGCTCCAAACGATCTCATCATAATGAACAAGAAGTCATCGCTTCCAAGAGTTCCACTCCCGATGGAAGGAAAACATCCTGGAAGTCAGGACCCAATGCCCCCAGCACACGATGCACGACGGCACCATCACTGAGTACAGGCACGGGGTAGGTAGCCACATAGTTGAGCTGCGGTGGGGCAGATACAACGGGTGGATAAAAACCAGGAAGGGATGATGGTGGGCCAGTTGCCACATCGGGACCAAAGAACGAAAGCTGATCAATGGTCACAATCTGTCCTTCATGCGGAAAACAGACCACACGAAAAAGAGAGGAGACAAGTGCTCCCATGGCATAGGTGTAATCGCGCCCCAAAAGCAGATTGAAATCCAAGGGGCCTGGAACAACCATCACGTCCATATGGACAGTTTTACCTCCCAAAGTAATAGGTAACCTTGGAAGGATCCCTAACGGTTGACTAGTTCTTCTGTTAAATGCCAACAGATTCTGCGTAACAGGCGCAAGCGGCAGTGAACCGAAAGCTTGCCAAGTAGTTGAGGATAAAATACTAACAGACGCACCTTCGTCTATAATGGTGCTGGGTAAGACTAGACCAAAATCATGTACTTTAATCTCGAAAGGCACATAAGACGGAAGGCGGTATCCTGGAAATCGATTCCAATCAAAGGAAGCGACCAAACTACTCGGAGGTGCTACCATCGAACTGAGATGGTCTTCCCCTGGTGTTACGGAAGAAGGAGCATCTTCCACGACTTCCATCACGGAGTCGCGAAGAGTATTCTCCAGGACCTCCATCACGGGAGGTGGAGGAGCATCTTCTTGTGGTATAGGGACAAGAGAATATTTCTCCAAGTCCGAGGAATCTGAAGAAACAAGAAGAACCTGGGGGGTGTGAGGTCCACTCTCAACGGAAAAGACTTGGTGCACCGTAGACGAGGCCAGTTCAACCGATCCTACGACCAATGGTTGGTCGGGAACGGATTCCTGAATCTGAATTTCCGAGGGAGCAGGATCGACCAAGGATGACTCTTGACCAATCGTAGGATCAACTGGTGGAGGACTCAAAGAAAGTTGTTTGTAACAAGCCAGAAGGCACGGCGCAGAAACAACTGAGTTGTCCAAGACTCTTTTGGCTTCATCCATGTATGGACAAAGGTGAATGGCATGGTGCCCTTCACACAACTTACAGGGATTGGTAATCTTACCCTGCTTCTTAGGAGCCTTACCAGCACCAGTTGAAGACGTGCCCCCAACTTGACTCCCAGAAGCCAAAGGCAACGACAGACGACCGATGGACCATTCTTCGAGCACCTTGGGAATGCCAGGGAAATCTCAAAGAAGATGGTCTCCCGTGCACAACATGCAAGGGAACTTGACTTTTCGTGGAGGGTTGGAAGGTTTATCAAGAGGAGAATTCTCAGAATCAGTAGCCACAGCTTTAGCCTCTCGCTTATCAGACTTCTTCTTCTTTGTCTTCTTCTTCTTCTTCTTAGCCACTTGGTTACTCGAATCCAGACTTTCACTAGGCGAAGTAGAAGAGGAGGACGCAGAAACAGGCGAAGAAGGGGAGAGGTCCACCTTGGAATCAACATGATGTTGTTTAGGTGGAGGAACTGATTGAACAGTAGCTGAGACATTCGGGACCACAGAGGTTGAAAACAACCAAACAGGCAACCCAACAGTTAGCCCAGGAAGGGACAACGTTGCCATATAAGGAGCACCAACATTCCCAAAAGGAGGAAAAGGACCAGGATTCCCATTGGAGGGGATTCCTGGGTTGGTGAACTCTGGAAAAGTTGCCATCGAAAATGACCCAAAACAACACCCTAAGGAAACTAACTTTAACTAGGAATATTTCATGGGCAGTTAATTTTTATGACATTGAAACAAAACTCTACCGTTTCATATTTTAAGAGTCGAGAAACGAGTAAAAGGTGACTCTATCTCTTTCAGTTTTGAAACTAGCGTGAAAGGACAAGCGCTTGATGACCTTTTCAAATTTAAAGAGTCAGAAAAGATCGAAATGACTACTCAGGAATACTAGGCAAAGGGTGTACCAAATAACCGTGAACTGCAATATACACCTTGGTTTCAAAATGAAAAAGAAATCAACCAAGGACTTAACGTACGTGCAGGACGTGAATGCTGTGTCCGGTGTATCACGGGTATAGGGTGGCAAAATCGGCTTCCTATGGATAAAGGATTGAAACCTAGTGGGGTCTCCCTTTATATACGCGACGGTACGGGGAGCTCAAGTCCGTACTAGCACTGTCTAAATCCAAGAGGCGAACGACAGCTACTAGGTTTAACGACGCCGGAACACGTCTCTAACCTAGACCTCTAAATGTTTCGTTAATGTTTCAATGCTTCCTTAGGTAAATTGAGTAAATTTTATGGTTGATCTTCAATTATGTTTCGGTTTCAAGGCCCTACCGTATGTCATATGACAATCTCCTGTATGCAGCTATATGAGAAAATAAAACTTTTCAATTCGATGAATGCTATCTAGTTAAGGGAAGAGCTTCAAACAATGATGCAACAAACAACAACACTGAAAACGAAACTTTTCCAAACTAGATGACCTTCACTATCCAAAAGCAATTTCAAACATTCAACGATGCGAATAATGCAATGTAATCTATGCAAAATCCTCTTTTTTCCCGAAAACTATGCAATTGTAATCTATGCACAATTTCCTTTTTCTTTTTCAAATAATAAGAATGCACTCAATGCATTTTTCGATGAAATGAGAATCTACTTAATGCACGCTTTCAATGAAAGAGAATGCACTCTAAGCGATTTTTAGTTTTCAATCATTAAACAATGTAATCTAAGTTCAATGATGGACCTCGAAAAATATTTTTCAATGCAATGTGATCTAATGCATTTTAACGAAAAGCAAACTATGAGACGAAAACTAAAAGAACGCAAATCTTCTTACTGAAGGATGAAGGCAAAAGGGATGCAAAAAAAAAAAAAACACTAAGAATGCAATCGTTGTTTCAAAAAACTTTGTAACAAAATTCCTCAAAAGGTGACAAAACACAAAGAGGACTTCCAAAGCATGAGATCAAAACAAGGCATTCATTCCCTTTTACATCAAACAATCATGGAAAGAAGACATTCCAAACAATGAGCAATGTAATCTATGCTCATACAGTGAAAATACCGAAAGGGAAAGACACACTGGTGAAGGATTTAGGGAAAAAATCTCAATTTTCACACACCCTGAAATTGGCTCGACTTGTACATTGACAACTAGCGCCAACTGGCACGACTTGCACATTGACAACTAGCGCCAATGGCCAATTGGCATGGGTTGCTAACTGACAACAAGCTCCAACGCCTGAAAATGAAAAAACAAATAATTTCTCCCAACCAAGACCAGACTTCACCACTTCAAGCAGAATCTCCAAGACTCAAATGAACCATGTGATCTAGGCTCAAAGCGAGACAGACACAGATCAAGCTCAGAAAACTCAAAACAGAGTAAACCCTAGTACCTTACAGGATTGGCGCGACTGTAAGGCTGAAACTAGCGCCAGAATAGAATTGGCGCGGGTAATACACTAGCAACCTGCGCCAATGGGTGCGACTGTCAAGCTGAAAAGCGCGCCAGTCGAGTTTACTAGTCAAAAATAAAAAAGAGAAATCCAACAAGCAGACCAGTGATGATCAAGCTATCCAAAATCCAAATTCACAGAAAGAGCCAGCCCAAAGAGCTGATCAAGCAAGGAGGATCAAGAATCAACCGAAAAGACAAGACAACGTTCAAAGGGTTCAGTTTACAAACTAAACCGGAGATTGAATGAAGCAGCTTTGATCTACTTTGCAATTGCAGAGCAAAAGCGTTTCGAAGGCTATCTGGCCAACTTCAGGCTCCGTCTATAGCTCGTAAAACAAACAACAACAAGCTAGACGTCCCCAGTGGAGTCGCCAAATTGTTGAAGAGGTTAATCCCCTCTGCGGACAGAGGCGATCCCTACTAGCCCAGATCGGGTCTAGCAACAATCAAACACGCTACAGTGAAGATTCCTAATTGCAAATAAACCGACTTGCGATTAAGGCTTACCTGGAATCCAACGCCGTCGTTTGTAGAAGAGGTGGTGCTCCCGTTCCTTTTCCCTGGCAGATCACAATCCTCACGATCTCCGTGATCGGACACCTGCACATGCAAGAAACAACACGAATGCAAGCATAAAATCCAGTATATACAACTATATGTCAGTCGAAGAAGACATAACTCATGAACATAATCAAGAACAAGAGTGGAACCATAACCAATAGTCGCTTATCATTAATGAATCAAAGGAAGAATACAACCATAGCTTCGACGCAGCACTCTCCTTTGGCGGGTCGTCAGCAAAACATGTCTCGATAAAGCCTGTCAAGGATGGGACAAGCCTCTCTCTCCGGATACTTGACAATAGTCTCCTTGCTTGGATTTGGCCTTAAGGGGAATCAAGGCTCTTGCAGCATTAGGCTCTAAGGGACTTGGAGACTAGCTATTCAGCCATTCAGCTATTCAGCCATTCAGCCCTTCAGCCCCTTCATCAATGGATGAAGGCTATATTTATAGAGGAGAGGAGGAGGTTGGGATCCCTACAATAGTGGAAGGGAGGCCTTATCCCTTGGGAGGTTCCACATAAGGTGGAAACAAGAGGCCAAAGGAGGAAGGCCGTGGTTATTTAGGCGAAACCACTCCTGATGACTCATCCACGAAGTTGTTGTAATCGAAACTTCGCCTCTTTTTAAAAAAACTTTCCAAAAGAAGATTGGCATGGGTGCTTAACTGGGACAGAGCGCCAATTGGCGCGGGCTCAGTGTTAATTTTCCCCCATTGGCGCGAGTACATAATGGGATACCAGCGCCAAGGCAAAAACAGGTGTTTTTAGGGGTCTGCTCAGGAAATGATCAACAGAAGAAATGTTGTCCTCATGGAAAGCGATGCAATGATGGTATTTGCAAGGCATGACACTGCTTATTGGTCACATAAACGACCCTCCAATGGGCGAGATGGGAATTGCAGGGACGGTGACAAATTACTGTGTAACAGTTAGATTTCTCAGAGTTGGGAAAGAAAAGAAGAGCGAAAAATTGGAGCTTGTGCATACAGATGTATGGGGACCTGCTCAGGTATCATCTCTCGGTGGCTCTCATTATTATGTTACTTTTATTGATGATGCAACTAGAAAAACATGGATTTATTATATTCAGAATAAATCTGATGTATTTGATACTTTCAAGAAATTGAAAGCTTTGATTGAGATTGAGACGGGAAAGAAGTTGAAGTTTCTCAGATCAGACAATGGAGGTGAATATTGCAGCAAAGAGTTTGATAGGTGCGGTTCAGAGCATGGATTCGCGAGGAGAAGACGGTTCAAGAACACCACAGAAAATGGTGTGTCGAGAAGGATGAAACAGGGAACAATCATGGAGCGTGCAAGGTGCATGAGATTGCATGCCGAGTTGCCTTTACAATTTTGAAACGGATACCGTAGATCTTCTTGTTTATCTAATAAACAGAGGGCCTTCAAGTTCCTTGGATGGTGGTATTCCAGAGGAAGCATGGACAGGTAAAAAGGTAAACTACTCTTTTTTAAAGCCTTTTGGTTGTGAGGCCTTTGTCCATATTAATCAAGAAAATAGAACAAAGCTTGAGGCAAAATCAAAGAAATGTACCTTTATTGGATATGGTGCTAATGATTTTGGTTATCGCTTATATGATTATGAAATCACAAAATCATTAGGAGCAGAGATGTAATATTCAATGAAAAGGTCTTGTATAAGAATCAGTTGCAGGAAAAGAAACAAGAAAAAGAAAGCAAGGAATACACAGTTCTTGATGAGATATCTGAAAAAGTAAAGGTGTCTGAAAATAATAATAATAAACAACCACAACAGCAGCAACCACCACAACAGCAACATGCACCTCAAACACCTGAAAGTCGTGTTAGAAGATCTACCAGGATAAGTAGACCCCCTGAACGATACTCTCCTTCATTATATTATTTATTGCTGACTGATTCTGGTGAACCTGAATGTTATGAAGAAGCAATGCAGGTTGAAAGTAGGAAGAAGTGGGAGCTAGCCATGGAAGAAGAGATGGACTCCTTAATGCATAACCGGACTTGGGACTTAGTCAAGTTGCCTGCAGGTAAAACTACATTGCAGAATAAATGGGTTTACAGGTTGAAGGAAGAAGATGGAGGAAAACAGAGGTACAAAGCTAGACTTGTGGTGAAGGGGTTTGCACAAAAGAAAGGTATTGATTTTGATGAAATATTTTCTCATGTTGTTAAGATGAATTCAATCAGAACTATCTTAAGTCTTGTAGCAGCGGAAGATTTACATCTTGAACAGTTAGATGTAAAGACAACATTTCTCCATGGAGATTTGGAGGAAGAGATATACATGCAGCAACCATAAGGATATGAGGTAAAATGGAAAGAAAAATTGGTGTGCGGGTTAAAGAAGAGCTTGTATGGTTTAAAACAGGCTCCAATGCAGTGGTATCTAAAATTTGACAAGTTCATGTCTGAACAAGGTTATACTAGATGTCACTCTGATCATTGTGTTTATCTAAAAAGGCAAAATGATGGCAGCTATATTATATTGTTATTGTATGTAGATGTCATGCTTGTTGCAGGGTCTAACATGGAGGAAATAAATGTGCTCAAAATAAAATTGGAAAATTCATTTGCAATGAAGGATTTTGGAGCTGCAAAACAAATCCTTGGTATGAGGATAACTAGAGACAAGAAAAATCACAAATTAACATTGTCTCAGAATGAGTACATAGAGAAGGTGTTGAAAACATTTAATATGCAGAATGCAAAACCAGTTAGTACACCTTTTGCTAGCCATTTCAAACTTAGTAAGGAGATGTGCCCAAAGACCCAAGAAGACATGGATTATATGTCTAAAGTTCCATATGCATCGGCAGTTGGAAGCTTAATGTATGCAATGGTCTGCACAAGGCCTGATATTGCACATGCAGTGGGAGTTGTAAGCAGGTACATGAATAATCCAGGAAAAGAACATTGGATGGCAGTAAAATGGATTCTCAGATATTTGAGAGGTACCACAAATCAAGCATTATGCTTTGGTGGTTCAAACATTGCTCTACGGGGATATGTTGATGCAGATATGGCAGGTGACAGAGATAACAGGAGGAGCACTACAGGATATGTATTTACTGTAGGTGGAACAGCTGTCAATTGGGTTTCAAAAATCCAAAGTGTTGTTGCACTTTCAACAACAGAAGCAGAGTATGTTGCTGCTACAGAGGCTAGTAAAGAAATAATTTGGTTACAAAGGTTTATGGATGAATTGGGTAAGAAGCATGATATGGGCACGTTATACAGTGATAGCCAAAGTGCCATTCATCTTGCAAAGAACTCAGAATTTCATTCTAGGACTAAACACATACATCTCAAGTACCATTTCATACGGTCAGTATTAGAATATGGAGAGCTGAAGCTGGAAAAGATACACACTAGCCAGAATCCTGCGGATATGCTAACAAAAGTTGTAACCAGGGAGAAACTGAGAATGTGCTCAGTTTCAATTGGTCTTAAAGGATGACGATGAAGATGAGGAACAACCAGGTCCAAAGAGGAGTCATTGTCTAGCAAATGAAGCAGTGGTGGAGTTGCTACAATCAGTCTCCAAGTGGGAGATTGTTGGGTGTGGAGCCTGATTATCTTGTTTACTTTGTATCACAACATTGGACCCCTGTACCTTAAAAGGGGCGGCAATGCCGCCCGTAATTAATCGCTACCGTGGGGGGTCCAGGGGGGGGCCCGAAGCTAAAAACAGATGTTAAATTGCCTTGTAAAAGTATAGTAATTTCTAGTCAATCTGGGCCGTTCATTAGGAAAATGATCTGATGGTAGAAGTTATGTTTAGATTATGGTTTTTTGCCCTAGAAGGAAACCCCTCGTTTTTATGAGGGCATTGTATTGCGGCTGTGTATTGTATGAGTATTCTCGGAGTGAGAAACAGAGAGGGAGACTGTGAGAGAGAACAAAGGATATTACAGCGGATCTGTTGTAGGTTTGTCTCTTCATTTTTGCTGGATAATAGAAAGGAAGGACTGGCTGTTCGAGGTGGACGTAGCCCAAACTGGGTGAACCACATATATCTGTGTCTCTCTAGTTTTATGTGTTTTGTGTGCTTTTATTTTCCGCATATTTTATGTGTTACATTGTTTTGTAATATTTAATTTTCTAACACCCATAAATCAGCTTGTATTTGATGCTTCAAACCAGTTACAATCTTCAAATCCAATGGGTCTCTACAGCTTCAAACTTCTCATCTCAACTTAGGTATCTTCAATTACAAACAGAGCTTACAGCAGCTTCAGAAAACTATTTACATGTTGTTGGGGTTCCCATGTTTTGGCCAGATTGGCAAGACCAAAAGATGAGACAACATCAGAACCGCTTTGGGGCCCTAGGATCTAGCCCTCCTGGACCCGGAGAGGGATCTCTCCAATAAAACAAAGAATGATATATCTTTGAAAGCTCAAATGAGATGTTAGGCTAGGTATGAAGCACAAAGGGGGTTTGAAAATGATTTGGTTGGTTGGTTGCTGGGTTGGTCATGAGATCATAGACTGAGAAAAAAATGAGAGAAAAGGAACAAAGCAACAGGATGTTTCAGCAAAGAGGATAGGTCACAAAGTTCCATCCATTGGGCTATGGAGTCATGAAAGGGAATTACTTGCAACCACTAGCCAAGGCTTTCAGAGGGCAAGTCATCTACACTAAAGGATCTTTTAGATAGATGATGGGATGGAAAAATAAGGAAAGAAAGTGAGAGAAGGAAAGCAGCCTAATTCTATAGATCAGGCCAGAGGTCATTTAACTCCAGACCTGCTTGGACATACTCAGAGGCAGCTCTCTAAGGAGGGACAAAGGGGCAGCTTATATATCGGACCAGAGGTCATTTAACTCCAGGTCAGCTTTAGCATGCTCCAGGGAAAACAAAGATAAGTTTACCGAGAGATCTTAGAAAGGCCAGCTGGTCGCACAAGGATCCTAGTGGATAGGGCTAAATCTCATCCCTAGTGTTCCCAAATCTTCCAGCTTAAACCAAACAAGAACATCTAAGAACTGATCCAATAAATTCATACATCAGCTAGCAGGCAATGACATCCACTACGCTAGTTAAATTAACTGAAATCAACCCTTAGATAACACATACAGCAAAAAATATTGAAGGCAAGGAGAGTAGAAACATAGGGTACCTAACAAGGGTAAATCCTATGCCATATTTCTGATGCAAGCCCAGAAGAAGATGAAACAACATGTAAATGTAATAAACAGAGTTAGAAAAACATCACCAATAGTAATAGACCAGGATCCTATGAAATGTGCTTGATTAATGATGCAAAACCAGTCATATACACTGAGCTCAAAGGCTAATAGAGTCCAAACTTCTCCTCCCAGCCTACTACATACAACTACTCTGCTACTCCCTCCCAAACTGTTCTAACAGTCAATACTGAATCCCTCTAACTACAACGGTAGCAGCCGAACAACAACCTTTACAATATTTTCTTATGAGTTTTATAGCAGAAGATGAGCCGAGGAGGTAGGTGGAAACTAAATGAAACATTAAACTCAGAAAAGAAAGAGAGGTCCGAAGCCCATTCTGTTTTAAATCTCAGCATTTATCTCTGGAATGGCTTTGATGCACTCTAGTGCTGTAGTAATCTGTAGGCTGCATGGGAGGCCTTTGTCAGGTCGAGTTTTGACCTCTGATGTTTATTCGGAGTTCCTATGGCATCTGGCATTCTGTGGTAGCCTTATGGAATAAATGACATTGGTAAAAATCTTCAGGTCTCTCCATACCTCAATAACTGTTGTCCAGACACTCTTAAAGAAGTTTCTGTCCGTAACATACGTTTAAGGGGTTGAGGAGGCATGGAGATTTCTTGTAGGAAGGTGTCCTGTCTGGAGAAGAGTACTTTGCTGATATTAAACACAGATAAGACTTTGACAGTGTGCTCAAATCTTCAAACTGCGCCTTTTCCTTTGAGTGCGGGGTTAAACATTAATTATATCAATAACAGGCGTTAACCCCCTTTGAATCTCTTCCGCTGGTCCACTGGCTGATGCTGAAATGGCCTCTCTGTGATCTCTGCGTAATAAAATAAGCCTGTCACAAACCCGGGCAGTGGTGGAGGAATGTTGCGGAGGCCGGTGGAGACAATGAAGAGAGGCGGAGGAATGATAGCAGAGTGTAAAGCTCAAAGATTTACACTTGGGAAAATTACAAAGGAAAATACGAAAAAACAATGAACGGAGCCGTTGGATGTGGGACCCGGTCATGGCGGAGGGCGATTAGTCCAGGACCGTTAGATCTAAGTGATAGATCAACGACGGATTTGGGGTCGGGGGGATCGCAATCGGAGGGAGCAAAAAGGGTGACACATTAAAAGTTGCGATTGCGATGGAGTAAAAGGCCTTTGCAAAAATAAAACAAATGAATTTTCGACTTTTACAAAGGAAAAAGGGGTTTTATAAGGAAGGGGCGGAAAGACTGCATGGTGGGCCCAAGGGGTCAATCGCAATCGCAATATCAGAGGGGAGCGGGGGTAATCGCATCGGGAGAACAGAATTTGCGATGCGATCGGTGGAAACGGATCGGAGGATCGGAGCAATCGAGGATCGGAGGAAAGAACTTGCGATTGGGCAGATCGGAGCGATGGTGCGATCGAGTCGCAATCGAAGAATATCGCGATGTGATCTATCGGAGGAGTGGGCGTGACCGGAGGACTTGCGATGCGATCGAGGGACTTACGATGCGATTGATCGCATCGCAAATATTTGTGATCGATCAATCGCATCACAAATATTTGCGATGAGTAATCAGAGCATTCACAATAGAACATGCGATTTTGCGATTTGCGATTATGCGATCGACCCCCAAGGCATTAAGCGCTTGGTCTTGGGTAGGGGTTACGTGGGGAAGTGGTTAAAAGGGATTGGCGGGAAAGGGGCTAAGCCCTATTATAAGGTAGGAAAGTGGGTTTTTTCCCATTGAATGCAATATTTGGGGTTAGGAAGGGGAACGATAAAGGGCACAAAGGGGAAATTGGCTAAACAAGGGGTAAGGGTAGAATTTGAAGGGGATTTTGGGGGGTTTAGAGGGTAAAAAGGGAAATAGAAGGGGAGGCAAGGGGGAATAAAATAGAGGCTAAGTGGAGGTGAAATAAAGGGGAAAGGAGGCCTTTGGGCATTTCTTCACAAACAGAGAGGTTTTATAAGGGAAATCAGCAGAGGGGATTTTATCAAAGGACAAAAGGCACAAGGAGGCTTCAAGGATGATGTGTTTTCGGGGGAAATGCATTCCTTGAAGGCTCAAAAACAACTTAGCCCCCTATTTTCTTGTCAAAAAATTTATGGGGGGCTAACACATGCAACAGATATTCGGAGACCAACCTTTGCCTCATCTTCAACAGAGGTATTTATAGAAGAAATGAGGAGGTGGCTGTAAAATAAGATCTTTCGGTTCAATTAATACACTTAATGCTTCTCGGCCTTTGAGGGCTCAAATGGAGAATATTTTTGATATTTCCTATGTATTGATTGATTTTCATTAAGTTATTGAGCTACTTGGGAAGATTTGTTGACTTTAAGGCTTTCCCTTATCTTTGTAATAACTTTCGCTGACAGTGGTAATAAGTTCCTTTGGCTTGAAATAACTGTTCAGCTGCATTGAGGAAAATATCTTCTGTTCTGGAAATAACTAGGCCTCTTTTGAATGCTTTGAGGCTGCAGGTGGCTTTAGGTAGCTGAGAGGATTCAATTAGCCTCTAATGTGGCAGTGGAGGCTTTTCGGATTGATAGATATTATTGTTTTTCTTTAAACACTGTTAATTTGATTTAACTCTCTGTGTTAGGCTTAATTAGGACTAATTTTCTATCTTTTGTTCTTCAAACTATGTTTAATTGAGTGGATTAGGTTTTTAGATAGTCGATTTAGGCCGTAATCCCTCAAAACTGCGTAAACCATATTCAATTCTTCATCTCTGCTGTGACTAGATCCTTCAACACTGATACTCTTTTCTTGATTAAGTTTTTGTGTGTCTTGTTGATGTGCAGACGTTACAGAGGTTTTATAATGGCGTAAATGCTCATGAGGCTCTGATAAAGCATAATTTGGAACCCTGCAGAAAGATCTCTTTCATAAATAAAGGCCTGGAGGATCTTCATCCCTGGCCCTCAATTTTCTTTAAAAACAATTGAAAAACCTTTAAAACCTGCACAACAAAGAAAAATTAGAAAAATCCTGCGAGGAAGGGTTCAGACTGCTTTGGAGTTTAGGTTAGATTCGTGACCATTGGATGAAAGCATTCAACGACGAGGATTGCCTGCAGAGGTTAAAAGGAGAGGCAGTTGAAGGGGAGAACGAAGGATTAAATCGGGGCCGTAGATGCATATTAATCAATGGTCGAGATTAATTTGGGTTTTATAATACGAAGGGGTCATATTATAATGCAAAATGGAGGAAAATGTAATAAAAATGGAAGAAAAACCTTTAGCGAGGGGTAAAACAGAGTTAAATGAAATTGGGGTTTCGGGAAGATTCTGGGCTGTCGGATTGATTTAGACAACATAGATCAACGGCGGAGAATGATTTGAGAAGTCATTTGGAAGATGGGTGGAGGGCGATGAACTAAAAGGTGAGATTAAACGTGAGCCGTTAGATCTCAGAGATCAACGACGAAGATTAAACATGAGAAAATGCAGTGTAAATGGGGAAAGTGGTTTCGGCCAAAGAAAACACTGGTTTCGCGCGATGAAAATAAGGAAAGGCGGTATTGCATTTTTGAACGTGATATGCATTAGTGATCGACACGTGGCTTTTTAAAACCACCCACATCGTGTAATTTTAAAACATTAACCTCCGAACTCAAAATTACGCGAAACCGCGCGCTGGCCATCAGATCTGGGGCCTTAGATCAGACGGTCATGAGGAAAGCGCGATGGAGAAAAGATCCACGGGCGATAAAAGGTGGGACAGGGTCAAGGCATTTTTAATCTTGACCGTCGGATCAGGGAATGAATGGCTAGGATTGATCAATGGGGGCGGTAGACCCCAAACGAGTTGGGCCTACTGGGTTAAGTATGGACCGTTGGATGAAACAAATCAACAGCTCAAATTTAATCATGGGGTTAATGGAATAAAATATGAGGCGAGGGTCGGGCGGAGTTTGGGTTAATGCGGGCTGTTGATCTGCAGAGATCAATGGTGGATATTCATTGAAAAATTTATACAGCGAGGTTTTATGAATTTTAACAAAGGGTGTCAAGCTTCAATCTGGATCATCAGATGTATGAAATGGATGGCCTAGATCCCATCACAAGGTCACCAATCGGCGGGGGAGAGAGGAAAGGAGTAGAGAAAAATTGCGACGCGGTTATATGTGGACCGTCAGATCTATGGAGAGATCGATGGTTAGGAATGAATCTGAGGGACAAAAGCGGAAGAAAATGGGCGGAGTTTTGATTAATATGGGTCGTCGGTTCTTGTGGATTCGACAGTCCAGATTGAATCGCAAGTTTCACAATCGGAGGGTGAGAAAGGAATGACATAAGTGATTTTCGCAATGCGATTGAGTAAGGACCATTGATCAGAATGGTGAATCAACGGTGGAGATTGCGACGGGGGGATATAGAACGATGCAAAGGGAGCGGGGTGAAAACAGTGCTGGGCATTAGATCTATAGGGATCGACGACTGATATTGCTGTGTGGGCCTTTATAACAAAGACCATTGCATCGGGGTTTTTTTTTTCTTTTTAACAAAGGAAAAACGCTCGTTCAAACTTCCGATTGCGATAAGCGCCTTGTGGTTTAGCGCTTGGTCTTAGCGCCCAGTTACATGGAGGGGAAGTGGTTAGGGGCTTTTAGCTGGGAGGGGCTTATCGGAATCGGAGGAAAGGGAAGGAAACACTTAAACGCATCCAATGAACTTTTGCGATGCGAGACTCCAATGGCCATTGATCGGTCTTAGATCAAAGGTTAAGAATGGGCCAAGACAACGAACCGTCAGGTTTAATAAAAACATAGGAAAGTGGGTTTTTAAACGAAACACAAAGGAAACTTTGTATCGAGGAAGGGTTTTTAGCAGTCTTTTTCTTTAGGAAAACAACAGATTTTTAGAATTGAGAGGGAAATAGCAGTGAAGATTAACTCAAGGATAAGTCATCTTCATAAGACCTTAAGAACCAACAATTTGGAAATAAAATTGTTTCTTGAAGGCTTAAAAAAAATGATTTAGCCACCATTTGATATGAAAATTTTTATAGGTGGCTAATAGTGGCTCCACATGGGGATGGCACCTTCTTGAAGGTGTCAAGAACTTCAGATTTATATTCTCTGGGGGGTTGATCAATGCCTCATCCATTGGGCTGCAACTTTTTTCACTTGGATGATCTTCTTCAGTCCATGCTTACGCTTGTCTTCTCTCCTTGAATCCCACTTTAACACTTTGTCCCCAATGTTGAAATTGCTGGCTTTTGTCCTTCTGTCAAAAAGCTTCTTGATGCTCTCTTGCTTTTGTAATGCTCTGTTGTAGACCTCGTCCTTGGTTTGCTGAAGATGTATGGTCTGATTTATTCTTCTTATCATGTCATTTTCTTCAGACTGTACCTCTTGGATTAGCTTCATGACTGGCACACCAAGGCTGGTTGGGAAAATTGCATCTATTCCATACACAAGCTGGTAGGGTGACATTCGAATAGATTTCTTAAGTGTTAATCTGTCAGCCCATAGTGCATGTACTAGCTTTGTGTGCCAAGACTTCTTGTTGTCCTCCAACAACTTCTTGATTATGTTTACCAAACTTTTTTTTGAGGATTCTGCTAGCCCATTACCTTGAGGGTAATAAGCAATAGAATGGCCCAATGTTATCTGATATTTGTGACAGAATTCCACCATCTTCTTGGATCCAAATGCAGTAGCATTATCAGTGATGATCTTCCTAGGACAACCAAATCTAGAGAGGATATGAGTCTCCATGAATTTTATGATGACAGAGTCATTGGCTTGCCTAGAAGGGATGACTTCTATCCATTTGGTGAAGTATTCTGTTGCAGCGAGAATCCATTAATTTTGGGCAGATGAGGGTGGATGGATTTCTCCTATGAAGTCTAAATCCCAATGTTGAAAAGGAGCTTCAACAGTGATTGGATGCAGAGGTAAGGGCAACAATTTTCTTTTGCCTTCAAAAAGTTGGCATTTATGATAGGCAATTATCATCTTGTGTACATCTAGAAAGAGGGTGGGCCAATAGTAACCAGCTCTAAGGATTTTGTTGGCTGTAGTTTTCTAGTAGAGGTGGCCCCCACATTCTCCTTCATGGAACTTGTGCTTAACCTTCTCTGCATCATTCTCAGTCAAACATTTAAGCAATAACCCACCTGCATTTTTCCAATAAAGACATTTATCTAGAATGCAGTAGTTTACAACTTTTAACTTTAAAAACCTTGCCTTTGTTTTTGATAAACCAGGAGGTGTATTCAAATTAAGAAAAACATATAGAATATCAGCATACCAAGAGGAATTCATAAAATGGTCTTCAATAATGGGAGTTGACAATTCCTCTTGTTCATCTAAAGCATTTATCATATTTATATCAAGAACCTCAAAATTTGATTCAACCATTAATATAGCTATTCCTTGGCCTTTAATGAGTTTAGTGGGCTTGATCTCTAAATCATATTCAAGTATCACAGCTATCCACTTACCTCTCTTTCCATCTGGGTCTTGTGTTAGAATGTCTTTCACAACTGAATTTGGGACAAAGGCAATGATGTGGGAGTGCAAAATGTAAAATCTGAAGTCTTTTAAGGCTTTGACTAAGGCAAAGGCTTGTTTTTCCATAATTTTGTACTTCAGAGGAGCATATCTCAATGCCTTGCTAAAGAATGCAATGGGCTGCTCTTGTCCCTGTGGATTTTTCTGCAATAGGACAACAGCTATTGTATGTTCTGATGCAAATGAAAAAATGTAAAAATCCTTTGAAAAATCAGGACTTATTAGAATTGGTGTTTTGGTTAATGCTTGTTTCACCAGCTCAAAAGATTTCTTTGCTTCCAAGGTCCATTTAACTTCTTGTTCCTTTTCAGCATGTTTGTAATGTTTCTAAGGAGTTCAACCAAGTTGGGTATGAACCTTCTCAAGAAATTAATCTTCCCAATGAAAGATTGAAGTTCTTTGATGTTTTGAGGATGAGTGATTTGCAATATAGCCTCGATCCTTTTTGGGTCTATTTTTATCCCTCTTCTGATATTATGTGTCCAAGCAGTTTACCTTCTTGGAGACCAAACAATGTTTTCTTAGGATTTAAAGATAACCCAAACTTTCTGCATTTCTCAAAGACTATTCTTAAGTGTTTTAGGTGTTCTTCATCTGTTTTGGAAAAAACAGTGATATCATCAAGGTAAATAATAATGAAGTAGCCTAATTCTTCCGAGAATGCAATGTCCATGGCTCTCTGAAAAGTAGCACCAACGTTCATTAAACCAAAGTGCATTTTCACGTACATGAAAGTACCCCAAGGTGTAGTAAAAGATGTATTTAATTGATCATTAGGATGTACTAAAATCTGATTGTATCCTGAGAAGCCATCTAGCAAAGAAATTATTTTAGAACCAACTACCATTTGTAAAATATGATCCATGTTGGGTAAAGGGTAGTTGTCCTTTAATGAGGCTGCAGTTCTCTGGTTTAGCAAACTGTTTTGACACTTCTGTCTCGTCTTCCTCCTCCTCTCTATCTGCCATTAATTCAATTAAGGTCACTTGTTCACTGAATGTTTCATCATTGAAAAGGATAAATGAGTTAAGGCATGTATTTACAGAATAAAGGGGAGAGTTTTGTGGTTTCTCTTGGCTAGTAACCATGTATTGCATATGAGATTCCCTGTAAAGTCTTCTAGTTTGATTAAAAACAGGGATGGTTGCATATGCCATGTCCATCTGCATTGTTCCTTGTAACTTAGCTCCCCATGATCTTGATAACAACATGCCATACTTGGGGGGTACACCAGCCACAACAATATCCATTACTAAACACTTGGCTGGAATTTGTGATAAGTTTACACAGAGGTCTTTGATTAATCCTAAACATTTCACTCTGCTTGAGTCAAAGGAGTAAAGATCTTTGTAAGGTCGAGTGATTTTAAGGCCTAGACTCTCCATTACAGCTTTGGGCATTAAATTGTGAGAGGCCCCTCAGTCATGCATGGCATTGTGCAAAATCTTGTCATGAATATTCAAACTAACATAGAATGGAGGTACCGGCCCTTCTTGGTATCTACCCTCAATATTTGGACCAAATAAGAGCTCTGGTTGGTCATCACTATGATTGACAGTGTCATTATTTTCTCCTATATTAAAATTATTCAAGATTTTTGATCTATATACATCTTGGGTGGCTAATTCAGTCAGAGGAATAGAGATTTTTATTTTGGCAATTTCTTGTTCCAAACTAAAATGCATCTGATTTTTTAACATGTTTGTTTCAGCCTTATTAACCACCACCTTATCAGCAAAATCAGTTTGCTGATTTCCTTTATTTACATTGGTCAAAATTGTTTTAATAGGAACACTAGCTGAAGTACTAGTGCTGCTAAGCTCTGCACTTTGTTTTTCATTGATTGGAGTGCCTTTTTCTTTGTTCTTATCAGAATTTACAGCCACTATTTTGTCTTTCTATTTTGCAGTTTTGGGTTTGTTTACAGGGCTGTCTTTTACAGATTTGTCAGAGGATTGGGATTTGGGAGTTTCCTGATTGCTCTTACTCCTAAGGTCATACTCTCTTGAAGTCTCTATGATGACATTTTCTATTTCTTGATAACAATACTCATCCTCAGCTCTTTTATCATCATAGGGTGTGTATAGACCTTGTTTCCTATTGTAATGAACTTCAGAATCATCACTGTCTACTCCCAACATGTTTATTTCATCTTCCTTTGTTTGTTCAGTTGTTTCTTCAACCTCACTCACATAGTTTTGGTGAAAAGGAGGCGTAATCTGTTGATCATCTTCCCTTGGTCTATTTTGAGGTTGGTTTCTCCTAAAATTTTGATTTTGATTTTGATTTCGGTTCTGAGGAGCTGTTTGGTTTTGACTAGCTTGTGCTCTCTCAAGTATGCTCATCTTTTTCATCATCTCCTCCATCATTCTTTCCATATTGGAGCTAGATGTGGAAGGAGAAGATTCCTCTCTAAAGGACACTCTCTTCTCATTCTTCATTCTTACTCTTTTCTCCATTAGATTGACTTCCACAGCTAAGGCTCCTTTCTGCATATCTTCTAGAGTCAGAGGATCTCTTTCTCTAAGTTGATAAGCCATTTCTGGATCAAATCCTTCAGGGAACTTGCTTAAAGCTGAGCCTTGTGGAGGTTTTAGATCTGGGGGAAGTGCATTATACACACTGTTAAACCTATTACAATAGGCTTGAACACTTTCCCCAGTGCTTCTTTGAAGATTCTTATAGTCCGAAAGTATTTGTAGAGGGTTTTTCTTTACTTCCCATTTGTTTAAGAATAATTGATGGAAGGCTTGGAGATCATTAATACTGTGAGGGGTTAAGCCTTTGAACCATTTTCTTGCTTCTCCCCCTAAGCTTTGAGCAAATAATCTAAGCTTGACAGAGTCATCATCAATCTCATTTCTGTCAAAGTAGTCATTCATCTTATCCACATGTTGTGAAGCAGTAGTAGCACCACTAGCATCATACAAAGTTATCTTGGACTAATAGTCTTGTGGAAGATTTACTAAGGGTAAAGGAAGGACTAAGGGAGCATACCATGTTACCATGATAGGGGGTTGTGGAAAAAGTGGGGGGTTTACAAGTGGAGGAGTTTGATGAAATGGTGTAGTTTTAACGATGGATGTATGGATAACAGATGTGGATGGACCAGCAAGAGGTTATTGAGTAGATCTAGGATGAGAGAAACCAAAATTATGAAGGAAATGTAAATCAGGTGGTGTAGTTTCTCTGCTACTAGGATGCTCACTTCTGTCTTGGGATGAAAGTGGAGATTCAGAGTTTATCTGAATTACATCATCAAGTGACCTGGTTCTAAATGGATTTCTTAAGTCAAATTGTGATTGTTGTAGAGCTGTAAGATTATCTGGGACAGAATTAGCTCTATGGAGTGATCTGACAATAGTTGAAGATCTGGCTTTTGGACACTTCCTAAGTATTCTTTTAGGGTTATCAACTATCTCGGGGGGGGGGGGTTTGGATCAGGATGGCTCCTAGTATGAATTCTTTTAGAAGCCACTATGCTACGTTTTCAGACCCAACTAAACAAATTTTTTTTAACCAAATATGACAATCTTTAGGAGGCTAACTGATCTTTAAATAAGAAAAATTTAATCCTTAAAGTCTTCTGGCTGAGTTTGTATGATGTTGTGAGAGTGATGGGTTTCCCAGTGGAGTCTTAAGGTCTGTTTAGGATTGTGGAGTCACCAGGTGGAAATTTTTTAGCTCTTTTGGAGGTAAAATGTTTTATGGTCCACCACCATGTTTATTTGAATACTAATCTGAAATGTCTTTGGGTTTTCTGAGTTTTTCTGTCCAATGGGTTCTAAGAGTGTCCTAAATCTGTTTCAACAGAAAGTTTACTCTTGTGGCTAAGCTGGCTTATTCCTTCAAGGTTTGATAAGATCTTACGAGAATCCTAAGGGTTCCTTAGTTTGTCACTGATTCAAATAATTTTTATGATGATTACCATTGCTTCGGTAGTGCTTGAAGAGAGCTGCTTATACTGCACTGAACATTGAGTGTTTTGTTTTCAGAATTTTACTCAGAATTCCCCAGTGGAGTCGCCAGAAATGTTAGCTCCCTGTAATTCTAGAAGATTGGTGAGACTAAAGCTGCAGGGAGAACATTTGAACCACTTTGGGATTCTAGGATCTAGCCCTCCTGAATCCAGAGAGGGATCTCTCTATAAAGTGAAAAGATTGATGTATCTTTAAGGCTTGGAATGTGATATTAGGCTAGTTATGAAGAACAAGGTTTTGTTTGTTTTGGTTGGGCTAAGATAAATGAAGGTGAAGGAAGTCTAAATGAAGGGTGAAGATGTATGAAAGTGAAAGATTGATTCAGCTAAAAAGATAGGCAAGAAACAACTTCAATCCATTGGGCTATGGAGTCATAATAGGATTTAATTGAAAAAACAAGGTTCAAGAGTGGTCCATGGGGCAAGTCATCTATGTCTAAGGATCTCTTTAAAGTTGATTTTATGGAATGGAATAAAACAATAAGAAGGGGAAACAAACAAATGAAGAACAAAGAGCAGCCTAAGATCAAGTAAGTACTTTGAAACTATCCTGCTTTCGGCATACACTTAAGAAAGACATAAAAGTTATCTAAGATCGGGTAAGTACTTTGAAACTAGCCTGCTTTTGATGCACTTTCAATAGAAAACATTTAAAACTCAAAGGGAAACTTTTCAAAGCAACTGTTGGAGAAGAAACTAGAGGACAGGGCTAACCATAGACTTCCCTATTTCATTCTTTAATTAGTAAACTTATCAAAACAACAATTAAGATAAACAAAGAATAGTCTAAGATCAGGTAAGGACTTTGAACCTAGCCTGCTTTCAACATACTCTTAGGGAAACTTTCAGACAACCTTTGGAGATAAAACCAGAGGACAGGGCTAACCATAGACTTCCCTAGTTCAACTTTACTTAGCAGACACTGAAAATAACATTCAAGAAAAATATTTAAAATCTAGACAGTAAGAGAAGGGAATGCCAACATCTTGAATGCTTGGACAGTATTCAATCATTCTTAAATAACACAATTGGAAGAAAACATTCAGATAAAGCTTATCAGTAAGAGCAAGGTACCTTTGACGGTAAATCCTAACTCTATAATTTCTGTTCTTTATCAGAGAATATGGACAGAATGAAAATATAAATAAAATGACAAGTGACAATAAGAAAAACATCACCGTTAACATAGACCAGGATCCCATAAATCAACTTGTATTTGATGCTTCAAACCAGTTACAATCTTCAAATCCAATGGGTCTCTACAGCTTCAAACTTCTCATCTCAGCTTAGGTATCTTCAATTACAAACAGAGCTTACAACAGCTTCATAAAACTATTTACATGAAATAGATATTCAGAGACCAACCTTTGCCTCATCTTCAACAGAGGTATTTATAGAAGAAATGAGGAGGTGGCATGTAAAATAAGATCTTTCGGTTCAACTAATACAGTTAATGCTTCTCGGCCTTTGAGGGGCTCAAATGGAGAATATTTCTGATATTTCCTATGTATTGATTGATTTTCATTAAGTTATTGAGCTACTTGGGAATATTTGTTGACTTTAAGGCTTTCCCTTATCTTTGTAATAACTTTCGCTGATAGTGGTAATAAGTTCCTTTGGCTTGAAATTATTGTTCAGCTGCATTGAGGCAAATATCTTCTGTTCTGGTAATAACTAGGCCTCTTTTGAATGATTTGAGGATGTAGGTGGCTTTTGGTAGCTGAGAGGATTCAATTAGCCTCTGATGTGGCAGTGGAGGCTTTCCGGACTGATAGATATTATTGTTTTTCTTTAAACACTGTTAATTTGATTTAATTCTGTGTGTTAGGCTTAATTAGGCCTAATTTTCTGTCTTCTGTTCTTCAAGCTATGTTTAATTGAGTGGATTAGGTTTTTAGATAGTCGATTTAGGCCGTAATCCCTCAAAACTGCGTAAACCATCTTCGATTCTTCATCTCTGTTGTGACTATATCCTTTAACACTGATACTCTTTGCTTGATTAAGTTCTGCTGTGCCTTGTTGATGTGCAGGCATTACAGAGGTTTTATAATGGCATCAGTGCTCATGAGGCACTGAGAAAACATAATTTGGAACCCTGCGGAAAGATCTCTTTCATAAATAAATCCCTAGGGGATCGTCACCCCTGGCCGTCAATTTTCTTTAAAAACAATTGAAAAAACTTTAAAACCTACATAACAAAGAAAAATTAGAAAAAATCCTGCGGGGAAGGGTTCAAAATGCTTTGGAGTTTAGGTTAGATTCATGACCATTGGATGAAAGCATTCAATGGCGAGGATTGCCTGCAGAGATTAAAAGGAGAGGCGGTTGAAGGGGCGAACGAAGGATTAAATCGGGGCCGTAGATGCATATTAATCAATGGTCGAGATTAATCTGGGTTTTATAATACGAAGGGGTCATATTATAATGAAAAAAGGAGGAAAATGTAATAAAAATGGAAGAAAAACCTTTAGCGGGGGGGGGGAGGTAAAACAGAGTTAAATGAAATTAGGGTTTCGGGAAGATTCTGGGCCATCGGATTGATTTAGACAACAGAGATCAACGGCGGAGAATGATTTGAGAAGTCCTTTGGAGGATGGGTGGAGGGCGATGAAATAAAAGGCGAGATTAAACGTGAGCTGTTAGATCTCAGAGATCAACGACAGAGATTAAACATGAGAAAATGCAGTGTAAATGGGGAAAGTGGTTTCGGCCAAAGAAACCACTGGTTTCGCGCGATGAAAAGGAGGGAAGGCGGTATTTATTTTTTGAACGCGATATGCGTTAGCGATCGACATGTGGCTTTTTAAAACCACCCACATCACGTAATTTTAAAACATTAACCTTCGGACTCAAAATTACGCGAAATCGCGTGCTGGCCATCAGATCTGGGGCCTTAGATCAGACGGTCGTGAGGAGAGTGCGATGGAGAAAAGATGCACGGGCGATAAAAGGTGGGGCGGGGTCAAGGCAGTTTTAATCTTGACGGTCGGATCAGGGAATGAACGTCTAGGATTGATCAATGGGGGCGGTAGGTCCCAAATGATTTGGGCCTACTAGGTTAAGTATGGACCATTGGATGAAATAGATCAACAGCTCAGATTTAATCTTGGGATTAATGGAATAAAATATGAGGTGAGGTTAGGGCAGAGTTTGGGTTAATGCGGTTCGTTGATCTGCAGAGATCAACAGTGGATATTCATCGAAAACTTTATACAACGAGGTTTTATGAATTTTAATAAAGGGTGTCAAGCTTCAATCTGGACCGTCAGATGTATGAAATGGACGGCCTAGATCCCATCGCAAGGTCAACAATCGGCGGGGGAGAGAGGAAAGGCGCAGAGAAAAATTGGGATGCGATTATATGTGGACTGTCAGATCTTTGGAGAGATCGACGGTTAGGAATGAATATGAGGGACAAAAGCAGAGGAAAATGGGCGGAGTTTTAATTAATCTGGGCCATCGGTTCTTGTGGATTCGACGGTGCAGATTAAATCGCAAGTTTCGCAATCGGAAGGGGAAAGATGAATGACATAAGTGATTTTTGCAATGTGATTGAGTAAGGACCGTTGATCAGAATGGTGAATCAACGGTGGAGATTGCGACAGGGGGCTATAGAACGATGCAAAGGGCGTGGGGTGAAAACAGCGCTGGCCGTTAGATCTATAGGGATCGATGGCTGATATTGCCGCGCAGGCCTTTATAACAAAGACCATCGCATTGGTTTTTTTTTTCTTTTTAACAAAGGAAAAACACTCATTCAAACTTCCGATTGCGATAAGTGCCTTGTTGTTTAGCGCTTGGTCTTAGCGCCCAGTTACATGGAGGGGAAGTGGTTAGGGGCTTCTAGTAGGGAGGAGTTTATCAGAATCAGAGGAAAGGGAAGGAAAAACTTAAACGCATCTAATGAAATTTTTCGATGCGAGACTCCGACGACCATTGATTGGTCTTAGATCAACGGTTAAGAATGGGCCAAGACAACGAACCATCGGGTTTAATAAAAACATAGGAAAGTGGGTTTTTAAACGAAACACAAAGGAAAGTTTGTATCAGGGAAGGGTTTTTAGCAGTATTTTTCTTCAGGAAAACAACATATTTTTCATAATTGAGAGGGAAACAACAGTGAAGATTAACTCAAGGATAATTCATCTTCATAAGACTTTAAGAACCAACAATTTGGAAATAAAATTGTTTCTTGAAGGCTTTAAAAAAAAGATTTAGCCACCATTTGATATGACAAATTCTATAGGTGGCTAACACATAGAAACACCCCATAATTATCGTGTGTATTTTCCAAACAGTTGGATGATTGTGGTGCAACAGGATATAAAATTCAATGAGGAGAAATCCATGAATTTGTCGCTTGAGAGGGAGCTACACTTGCATATAGAGGAGAAACTTCTAGTTCCAAAAGATGAGCCTCAAGATGTGTATCAGCCACACGAGGAGGATCATGGAGTGGAGGAGTCGACTCACGCAGAGCCAAACATCAAAACTAGCAGAAGGCGTACCACAAAAGCTGAGAGGCTGAAGCTAGATGCGGCACAGAATGTAGGAGACCCTACTTCACAACACAGATAGAGACAATCACCTGACCGATTCACTAGATACATGGCTCTCATGAGCAAGTGTATCATGACAGAGCCATCTTACTTTGAGGAAGTAGCGTAGGAGCCCACATGGGTAGATGCCATGGTGGAGGAGTATGACTCCATTGTCAGAAACCATGCTTGGGAGATTGTTCCAAGGCCGGTTAGTAAATCACTTGTAGGTTCAAGATGGATCTACAAGGTAAAGAAAGTCGATGATGGGAGCATCGAGAAGTATAAGGCAAGATTTTTTGCGCAGGGCTTCTCACAGATCGAGGGGATTGATTATGAAGAAACCTTTGCACCTGTCGCATGGTATTCTTCCATAAGGACCATCCTTGCTCTCTCAGCGCAGATGGGTTGGCACATTCATCAGATGGATGTGAAGATTGTGTTCCTTAATGGGATCATTGAGGAAGAAGTGTACATTGAGCAACCTGAAGGATTTGAGATCTTCAGCAGCGAGTCGCATGTGTGCAAACTCAAAAGAGCATTGTATGGGCTGAAGCAAGCACCCCATGCTTGGTACACATGGATCGAAAACTATTTCACTGGACTTCTCTTCACCAAGAGTGAGGTAGATGCAAACCTATACCAAATTTTGGTGCGGGGTAAGCTTTTAATCATTGTTCTTTATGTTGATGATTTAATACTAACGGGTGATGAGCAGTTGATACACTCATGCAAGGAGGATCTTGCAAAGAAGTTTGAGATGAAGGATTTGGGCCTCCTTCATTATTTCCTTGGATTGGAAATATGGCAGAGAGAAAGTGAATTGCTTGTGTCTCAAGGCAAGTATGCTTGGGAGATACTTGATAAGTTTCACATGCAGGACTACAAGCGCATGGATACTCCTCTTCCAGGAAATTGGAGGAAAGAGGATGCTACATCGACAGAGGTAGTGGATGCTACTGTCTATCGACAGTTGGTGGGTTCGCTCATGTATTTAGTTAATATAAGACCAGACATATGCTATGCGGTGAAGCAGCTTATTAAAGCGATGGTTAAGCCTACCAAGCTCTTTTGGAATGCAGGCAAGCATGTCCTGAGATATCTCAGGGGCACATCTAAGTATAGCTTATGGTACAGATAGATGGATGAGGTGAAGTTGCATGGCTTCACGGATGCAGATTGGGCAGGCAGCCCAATGGACAGAAAGAGCACATCAGGAGGGGTTTTCAGTATCGAATCTACAACAGTTTCTTGGTACAGTAGGAAACATCGATCCGTGGCACTCAGTTCAGCAGAAGTAGAATACATGGCAGCAAGTCAAGCTGCATGTGAGGCTATCTAGATGAGGAAGATCCTGGTTGGTTTGTTCAGTTCTTATTTAGATCCTACAGTGATACATTGTGATAATCAGAGTTGCATTACACTCTCGATTAATCATGTATTAGATCTATTTCATGATAGATCTAAGCATATAGATATCCGGTATCATCGTATCAGAGATTGTGTGCAGCGAAAGATCATGTTGCTTCAGTACATTCCTACGAAAGATCAGGATGCAGATATTCTGACGAAGACGCTCACCAGGAGAAAATTCGAATACCATAGAGACGGGATCATGGTGAAGGATAATCCATATCTTGTTGAGAGGGAGTGTTGAGATTCAACAAGATGATGAGCTTAGTGAAAATTAAGCACCTTCACTAAGTGGGCCCCGCAGGCTATTTTTAGGTGTATGTCTACTTTTTAGAATGGTGAGCATATTCTAAAGTTAGCAGGATGTTGATTCTAGATGGTTGAGAAAATTATATCTTTGGATGAATTTCTCTTTTTAGAAGATTGGGCGAAGTCTATTTATAGATCTCTAATCTAAAAATAGATGCATGTCGATTATTATTAGCCCTTAATAATAATCAGACTCTAAATATCAACGTATTCTCTTGGAGCACTTTATTTCAGTGGACAAGTGTGGCACATCAGTGGGCTAAAGGAATTATGCAATTCCTAGGTGACTCATGCATGGAGGACTCAGTTATAACTAATAGTGGCAATTTGTGACAGATTTTGAAGAGTAGTTATGGGAGTTGTTATTTAGTTTAACTCAGTTAAGTGAGTTAAACTCAGTTGTGCTAGTTGTATCTAGTTCTAACTGAAGATACATTAGTGAGAGTTTAGTGAATTAATTATTTAATTAATTCAAAACTAGAGACTCACTTTCAACTGAACAAATACAACAGTTAACTACTTGCATGTCAGTTCCAGTGGAGACCCAGTGGAGACCCAGTGGAGAGATAGGTGAAAGGTTGAGATGGACTATCTGTTGTGACTATAGTGATGCATTCAATGCATCTACATAGACATTGGAGTTTCCAATGAGGATTTCACAGTCAAGGCAAGGAAAGATCTAATTCATTCAGGGATCTTCTTCAGCAGGGATTATGCAGTGGAGGTAGGCTGTCAGGAGGCAAGAAATTGGTGCATAGATATGCAAATTTCTGCATGACAGTGTGTGACGATTGTTGACTGTACTGAGAGCTTGATGTACTAAGATTTGTATGAGATTGTTACATGTTCCATTGATATACATAACATATGATAGTTGGGATTTTTAGCTTTAAGCTTTTTCGGTAAAACATTCTTGTTATGTGCGATTGATTTGCTTCACATTTGTTTGCAATTGGCGGTTTAATTTCTGCAAAGAATTAAGTGGAAGGATTTTGCATTTAACATAAGATTAATTTGTTAGATCAGGGGAGTCCAATAATATACATGCATCTTGTATAATTTCTACATGGTATCAGAGCAGTGTTGATCACTGGAGATTGCAATATTGAAGTGGTGCTGAGTTTTGTGCTGGTGGATAATTCGAAATTGCTGCAAGAATTTCTTGGTGCGACAGTTGAGTATACATTGAAATGGATTTCAATGGGTTGTGGTTGGAGTATGCACTTGAGGGCAGCTCCAACTACATAGTCTGGAAGGATAGGATGGAGGCGGTGCTTGAAGATAATGGTCTAAAGGAATTCATTGATAGCAATGTTCCTAAGCCCACTTCGATGGATGTTGCATTACTTGACTCCTGGCAAAAGAAAGTAGCGAAGACAAGAAGAATTCTGTTGGAAAGTGTGAAGGACCATATTTTTTGAAGCCTTCATGGGAAAGCCACTCCATTTGAAATATGGAAGGCTTTGACAAATATTTTCCAAAGCAGCAGCGACCTGGCATAGGAAGTTGGCGCTGAAAGACAAGCTCAAAAAAATCAAAATGGAGAAGGGCGAAAGTATTCCAAAATATCTCACGAAGTTTGTCCAATATTGTAGGGATAAGCTGGGGAGTGTGGGAATCATAGTTGCGGATGATGACTTGGTGAGCTTGGCTCTCCTTGGGCTACCGAAGATTTGACACAGTTATCAAGACTCTGTCAATGGATGGGAGAAACTGCCGGATTGGAAGCGAATTTGGTTGGATCTAGTGCAGGAGGAGATAAGGCGAAGTACCAGGGATGGCTCTTCATCAAAGAATAATGATGAAGAGAATTGCGCTTTGGCTGCCAAAGCAAGGAAAGGGAAGGGAAATAAATCCCATCCAAAATCTGAGGCTAAAGGCAAGAAGTTGGA
The DNA here is from genome assembly GCA_034641835.2 of Pinus albicaulis. NCBI lineage: Eukaryota > Viridiplantae > Streptophyta > Pinopsida > Pinales > Pinaceae > Pinus > Pinus albicaulis. The sequence continues at coordinate 1,153,996,918 of CM076584.1, forward strand.
TTTGTCCAAGGTGAAGTGTTTTCACTATCACAAACATGGGCATCTCGCCACTAACTTCCCACAGAAAAAGAAGAACAAGAATGCTGTTGGAGGTGCAACTAGTGAGGCCATTGCCTTGAAATTTGAACTTGATTTCTCTTTGATCGCATACCTGGTTTTAAGCGCAATGGGATTGGTGTGGTATCTTGATAGTGGTGCTTCCTTCCACATGACAGGAGACAAGGAGTTGTTTAGTGACTTGGAGGAGAAAGATCTCCAAATGCATATAGAGATGGGCGACGATGTTAGATACAGTGTGATCGACATTGGAACCATTACCTTTGAGAGGGAGTTAGGTAAACCATTTCTTTTGAAAGATGTTATGCATGTTCCAGGTCTGAAGAAGAACTTGGTCTCGATCGCAATGTTGGAGGAAAAATGTTATGATTTTGTTTTTAGCGAGGGAAAAGAATTCATGCGACATAAAAAAATGGGTCAAACCAAGAGGATAGGGATTCGAGTTAAGAATATCTACAAGCTGGAGGTAGATGGCTGCGCTGCAATGATAGGAAAAGCAGAAGAAGTGGTGAGCCGGGATTAGGGCGAATTATGGCACAGGAGATTCGGCCATCTTCACCATGGCACCTTGAAGATTTTACAGCATATTTCTACTGGAATTTGCAAGGGCACTCTTGCGTAGTCATATCAGTGAAAGGGATGTACTATGGGTAAGCTTGTGAAGACCACTTTTCATGAGAAGGAGAACCGTGCTTCGGTGATCCTGGAGAGAATTCACACAGACGTGGGTGGACTTTTCGCGGTTGATTCAACAACAAAAAATAGGTATTATGTTATATTTGTTGATGACTATTCTCGTAGATGTTGGATCTACTTCATGAATAAGAAGGATCAAACATTCTCAAAGTTTCGCGAGTTTAAAGCATTGGCAAAGAAGGAGTCGGGGAAGCAAGTGAAGGCTCTGCGGAGCGATAATGGTGGTGAATATATCTCGAACGAATTCAAAGAATTCTATAGAAAATAAGGAATTTGAAGAGAACTCATAGTGCCTCATAACCCACAGCAAAATGGGGTCGCGGAGAGGAAGAACATAACGATCGTGGGTGATGCACGAGCTATGCTGCATGACCAGGGCCTACCGATGCACTTGTGGGCGGAAGCACGCAACACTACGGTTTATGTGCAAAACCTTTGTCCTCCTAGAGCACTTGGAATGAGTACACCTGAAGAAGATTTTACTGGTAAGAAGCCGGATATTTCTCATTTAAATATTTTTGGCTCATCTGTTTACGTTCATGTGACCAAGGATGGTAGGAGGAAGCTGGAGCCGACTGCAGAAGTTGGGATATTTGTGGGGTACACAGAAACACCCCATAATTATCGTGTGTATTTTCCAAACAGTCATATGACTGTGGTGCGACAGGATATAAAACTAAATGAGGAGAAAGATATGAAGTTGTCGCTTGAGAGGGAGCTACACTTGCATGTAGAGGAGGAACTTCTGGTTCCCAAAGATGAGCCTCAGGATGTGGATCAGCCACAGGAGGAGGATCATGGAGTGGAGGAGTCCACTCACGTAGAGCCAAACATCAGAACTGGCAGAAGGTGTACCACAGAAGATGAGAGGCTGAAGCTTGATGTGGCACAGAATGTAAGAGTCCCTACTTCACAACACAAATAAATACAATCACTTGACCGATTCACTGGATACATGGCTCTCATGAGACAGTGTATCGTGATAGAGCCATCTTCTTTTGAGGAAGCAGCATAGGAGCCCACATGGGTAGATGCCATGGTGGAGGAGTATGACTCCATTGTCAGAAACAATGCTTGGGAGATTGTTCCAAGGCCGGTTGGTAAATCGGTGTAGGTTCAAGATGGATCTACAAGGTAAAAAAAGCTGTTGATGGGAGCGTCGAGAAGTATAAGGAAAGATTTGTTTCCCGGGGCTTCTCACAGATCGAGGGGATTGATTATGAAGAAATATTTGCACCTGTCGCACGGTATTCTTTCGTAAGGACCATCCTTGCTCTCGTTGTGCAGATGGGTTGATACATTCATCATATGGATGTGAAGACTGTGTTCCTTAATGGGATCATTGAGGAAGAAGTGTACATTTAGCAGCCTGAAGGATTTGAGATCTTCATCAGCGAGTCGTATGTGTGCCGACTCAAAAGAGCGTTGTATGGGCTGAAGCAAGCACCCCGTGCTTGGTACAAATGGATCGACAACTATTTCATTGAACTTGGCTTCACCAAGAGTGAGGCGGATACAAACCTATACCAAATTGTGGTGGGGGGTAAGCTTTTAATCATGGTTCTTTATGTTGATGATTTAATACTAATGGGTGATGAGTAGTTGATGCACTCATGCAAGGAGGATCTTGCAAAGGAGTTTGAGATGAAGGATTTGGGCCTCCTTCATTATTTCCTTGGATTGGAAATATGGCAGTGAGAAGGTGAATTATTTGTGTCTCAAGGCAAGTATGCTCGAGAGATACTTGGTAAGTTTCACATGCAGGACTGTAAGCCCATGGATACTCCTCTTCCTGGAAATTGGAGGAAAGAGGATGCTACATTGGCAGAGGTAGTGGATGCTACTGTCTATCGACAGTTGGTGGGTTCGCTCATGTATTTAGTTAATACAAGACCAAACATATGCTATGTGGTGAAATAAATTCTTCAAGCGATGGTTAATCCTACCAAGCTCTTTTGGAAGGCAGGCAAGCATGTCCTGCAATATCTTAGGGGCACATCTGAGTATGGTGTATGGTACAAACAGACGGATGACGTGAAGTTGCATGGCTTCACGAATATAGATTGGGCAGGAAACACAACAGACAGAATGAGCACATCAGGAGGGGTTTACAGTATCATATCTATAACAATTTCTTGGTACATTAGGAAACATAGATCCGTGGCACTCAGTTCAGCGGAAGCAGAATACATGGTAGCAAGTCAAGCTGCATGCGAGGCTATCTGGATGAGGAAGATCTTGGTCGGTTTGTTCGGTTCTCATTTAGATCCTACAGTGATACATTGTGATAATCAGAGTTGCATTAAACTCCCGATTAATCTTGTGTTTCATGATATATCTAAGCATATAGATATTCAGTATCATCATATCAGAGATTGTGTGCAGTGGAAGATCATGTTGCTTCAGTACATTCCTATGGAAGATTAGGATGCAAATATTCTGACGAAGGCGCTCACTTGGAGAAAATTTGAATACCATAGAGACATGATCGTGGTGAAGGATAATCCCTATCTTGTTGAGAGGGAGTGTTGAGATTCAACAAGATGATGAGCTTAGTGAAAATTAAGCACCTTCGCTAAGTGGGGCCCACAGGATATTTTTAGGTGTATGTCTATTTTTTAGAATGGTGAGAATATTCTAAAGTTAGCAAGATGTTGATTCTAGATGGTTGAGAAAATTCTATCTTTGGATGAATTTCTATTTTTAGAAGATTTGGCAAAGTCTATTTATAGATCGCTAATCTAAAAATAGATGCATGTCGATTACTATTAGCCCTTAATAATAATCGGACTCTAAATATCAACTTATTCTCTTGGAGCACTTTATTTCAGTGAACAAGTGTGGCACATCAGTGGGCTGAAGGAATTACACAATTCCTAGGGTGGTTGGTGACTCATGCATGGAGGAGTTACAACTAATAGTGGAAAGTTGTGACAGAGTTGGAAGAGTATTTATGGGAGTTGTTATTTAGTTTAACTCAGTTAAGTGAGTTAAACTCAGTTGTGCTAGTTGTATCTAGTTCTAACTGAAGATACCCTAGTGAGAGTTTAGTGAATTAATTATTTAATTAATTCAAAACTAGAGACTCACTTGCAACTGAACAAATACAACAGTTAACTACTTGCATGTAAGTTCCAGTGGAGACCCAGTGGAGAGATAGGTGAAAGGGTGAGATGGACTATATGTTGTGACTATAGTGATGCATTCAATGAATCTACACAGACATTGGAGTTGCCAATGAGGATTGCGCAGTCAAGGCAAGGAAAGATCAAATTCATTCAGGGGTCTTCTTCAACAGGGATTGCGCAGTGGAGGCAGGTTGTCAGGAGGCAAGAAATTGGTGCATAGATATGAAAATTTCTGCATGACAGTGTGTGACGATTTTTTATTGTACTGAGAGCTTGATTTACTAAGCTTTGTATGAGATTATTACATGTTCCATTGATATACATAATATATGATAGTTGGGGTTTTTAGCTTTAAGCTTTCCCAGTAAAACATTCTTGTTATGTGCGATTGATTTGCTTCACATGTGTTTGCAATTGGCGATTTAATTTCTGCAAAGAATTAAGTGGAAGGATTTTGTATTTAACATAAGATTAATTTGTTAGATTAGGGGAGTCCAGTCATATACATGCATCTTGTATAATTTCGCACAGAAAATGTCGATGATGGACACATGACACAAAACTGTGGAGTGGAAGTCGATTTTGGTCAATCTAGTCGATCGAGCTAGCCACCGTGATCAAAACTTAGTACAAGGGACATTAGATTATGTTAGAAAGATACAAGAGATCATTGAAGTGAACTTCTCTTCTTTCCAATGTGTTATATTTATGTGCAAGTGGAGGGATACCTTTGATTGGAATAATGTAAAGGAAGATCGCGATAGTAGGCTGAAATGTATAAACTCTAGAAAGATGGGGGATGAAGCTAAGGAGCCTTATGTTTTCCCCAAACACTGCAACCATGTGTTTTTTTACTCAGATGTGTTGGATAGGGATTGGTGGTTCACATTGAGACATAACCCTAGATCAAAACATATTTTTGAGAACAATAGTGTTATCATGCCAAGCGAGCTGGATGATAATGGGGGTGATCATGAGAACATTGAGTGATAAGGTACATGTGTTATTTCATCATTTATATTATTTAAGATGGGTTTTTATAAAGAAGAGGACTTAAACTTATAACTAAGACTCTTTTTTTTTCGAAACATTATAATATGTATTTTGAATTAATTAGTTTGCATTATGTTAATGTTAAAATCATTTCACTTGATAATTTGCAATTATGTTGATCTCAAAAACAATGCATTGTATCAAGTTCTTTTTTTTTAATGTCAATTCCTAAAATAATACAACTACTTCATTGCTTTAAAAGGTTTTTCACAATATCATTACTAAAATAAATTCACCATATGTGTGTGTGTGTGTGTGTGATATTTTCAAAAAAGAAAAAAAAATGTATTAATATATACTGTTATTTTTTGTATGTAAGATCATAATAAAATAATGATATATAAACATGATTTTATTTTCATTATTTTCTAAACTTTATTATGTTAAAAAAATTTATATTATTCTAGACTTATTATTTTACAATTATTTGTATTCATACAAATTTACAATTATGGTAATTTATCAATATGTACAGTAGTTATGGTTGAAAATTGACAATTAATTTACAATTTTACAATTTTAATAAAATTGAATCATGACAATACATACAATTACAACTACAATTTTACAATTCCACAATACAATTACAATTTTACAAATGTTTTACATACAATTGCAATTACAATTTTACAATTTTACATACAATTACAATTAAAATTACAATTACAATTTTACAAATTTACAATTTTAATAAAATTGAATCATGACAATACATACAATTACAATTTCAAAATACAATTACAATTTTACAAATATTTTACATACAATTACTATTAAAATTAGAATTAAAACTAGAATTAGAATTACAATTACAATTTTACAATTTTACATACAATTACAATTACTATCACGATACATATAATTACAATTACAATTTTACAATTTTACAAATTCACAAATTTACAAAATTTACACTTTTAATAAAATTGAATCATGACAATACATACAATTAAAACTTTACAATTTCACAATACAATTGCAATTTTACAAATATTTTACATACAATTACAATTAAAATTAAAATTACAATTACAATTTTACAATTTTACATACAATTTCAATTAAAATTTCAATTTCAATTACAATTACAATTTTACAATTTTACATACAATTACAATTACAATTACACAATTTTAGAATTACCAATACATAATATTTAATAAATATCATGATTTAATATTAAAAATAAACATCACGATCATGACAACCATCGTACAAACATCATAATTTAAAATACACATTCAAATCCGCTAACATCATCTAATCATTGCGATCACGATAATTTAACAAAACACAAGCATTGTATAACATCATCACAACACAAACATCAAATATACATCTCATCTCAAATAACTGCTATCACATACACATCTATCTGCAAGCACATTAAATGAGCATATCTAAGATGACCTGACAATATAGACATCATGATGAACACCAACATGTAAATTAAGTACATCAACATGAACATAAAATACATGCACTATATATATATATATATATATATATATATATATATATATATATATATATATATATATATATATATATATATATATAATGTCATAAATATACAATTGTAATAAAACTGCATATAACTGTCAAATATCTGGTGGTAGTACATCAATACTATAACTAGTACTCGAGGCCTACTCAGTCGATGGTGGAGCCTCATGCTCAGATGGATGAAGTGCCTACTTAGGAGGTGCCTGTTGATCAGATGGTGTTTTCTCAGGAGGTTCCTGTTGATGAGTCGATGGTGCAGCATGCTCAGTGGATGGTGCTTGCTCAGATGGACCTGCCTGCTTAGGTTTAGGTGCCTACACAGTCGATGGTTATGTCTGCTCAAGACTAGGTGCCTGTTGAGATGGTGCCTTCTCAGTAGATGCCTGTTGATCAGGACTCGATGTTGGCTGCTCATCTTCGGCGCGAGGTGAAGGAGGAGGAGCTGGAGTACTAGAATGATGATCACTCCCCTCGTGATCATGATCATCCGATGAACTGCTTTGTCACACATCTCCACGATGCCTAGCCCTCCTAACCTCCAATAGTTTGTAAGCTCCAATGGTATGATGCATAAGGGTCATCATATCGTGGGGCATGTCTCTCCAGAGCTCTGTGAGGCTACGATCATCTTGGATCTCTCTAATCATAAAAGGGCGGACTCCCTCATCAACCAAGAGTCGACACAGTCGGTCGCCCAACTCTATCCTGAATCGAATGTCTTCCCTACGCCGCATCCCCCCGGGTATCTGCACTGGAGGATCAGGTATGTCACCCTGATCCGTGACCTTCGCCATCTCCTTGTCATGATCTACAAGATTATCCGGTGGGGGTGGAACCTGCACATTTGTACATCAAGGAGGCATCTTTGCTGAAGAATACTAAAAATCAGACTTGCCACCGTTTCCGAAAATTAGAACTCCACACAGTGAGTAATGGATGGAATCAATGCGGGAAATGGGAGTATTGATGGCAGGGCGCCTTAGAGAAGAAAAAATGACACTGGTGCTTGAGATCTCTAGAGAACTAAACAAGTAAAAATGAAGTTTTTTACGACTGATAGTTTTTTTTTAAATTAACCCTTTTTTGGTGCGCTCAATTATGAGATGCACCGGGCGGTTTTATTAATGGCGCACCCCACTTATTTACTGTGCGTTGGATTACTGAGACACATCGGGCTAGTTTGTACGGAGAGCACAGTGTCTCGGTGTGCCATTTGACAGTACACACCGGTGCGCTGGATTACTAAGATGCACCAGGCCGGTTTGTACGGAGAGCACAATGTCTCGGTGTGTCATTTGATAATGTGCACCAGTGCGCTTTATATAAAATGCGCCGGTGTGTGTTATGATTAGAAACGCACTACAAAAAAGCATCCGCAAAAACCTCCACCTGCCAACCTCCTCTAGTGACCTCCGCTACAAATGAATATCAGGGCTATTTCTATAAGGGCTTTCTCAAAAACTTCCGCTAGAGGGTCTTTTCCTTGTAGTGTTGGATTTGAAGGCAGTCTTCCACACATCAGAGGGTTCAATTGGTACCTAGTGATAATCAAACTTCAAGTCAATCTTGTTGAAATATTTGGCCCCCTTGAGTTGGTCCAAAAGTTCATCAATCCATGGGATTGGATACCTATTCTAGACATTTATCTTATTCAACACACGATAATCAATACAAAGGCTCCATGTTCCCTTCTTCTTCTGTACCAACACAATCAGGTTCCCACAGGGTGATCAACCTGGCTTGATCTACCCTTTCTGCAACAACTCCTGAATTTTCCTCTTGATTTCATCGCTTTCAAGAACAAAGCGTTGGTAATTTGGTCCATTAGGTAGCGGCGCACCTGAGGTTAGATTGATGGAGTGTTTGATAAGACAATGTAGGTGTACCCCTATGGGTGAGGTAAAGATGTCCCTGTACTCGTCCATGACCTTATCCATCTGTTGCTGCCATGTGGAGGAGCCCTGTCTAGAGGCTGTGGATGTGTACAAGATCTTCCTCTTGTTTCGAGGGTGAATCATAAGGAAGAAAAATTTCCCAGTCTGGGGCCGAGAAATGATCTTACTGCATTGTTTAGCAGAGATTAAAGAAAGGGTGGTAGGTAGTGCTAGCTCTGGTATCCTGTACAATTTCTGACCCAAAGTAATAATAACATAACAAGGTCAAGATTCATATACAACATGATTTTTCCATAGGAATGATTGAGCTAATAAATCATCACAGACTTCTAAAGGGGAAACATCACACAATAACTCATTTGCAAAGGGCTTTATGGTATAAGGCACACAACACTATTGGATGACACAAAGATCTCGCCCTTGTTGGAGCCACCCGATGGTGTACGATTGTGGGCGCAACATCGTTGGAAACTTCAATCTCTTGACAATATCAACTGAGATCAAATTCATCTAGCTCCTGCTATCAATGATGAATTGCATCGACGAACACTTTACACACATCTGTGAGTGGAAGAGGCACTCCACCTCCTCTGGATCCTCAGGTCCCACCTTTTGGAGCTTAGTGGTGGTTATCGTTGTAGTGGGTTTGATGTCAATGATATTATTTCCCTATTCGGTTCCCTTCTTGGGTTCCGATTCAGTGATAGTATGCATCTATCTCTGGGTCTTTTAGCTTGGCCACTGACGCCTGCTTCGTGTGACATTCGTTCGTGATGTGAGTGGGAGTTTTATGGAATTCACAACACATGCCAGTGTCTTTCTTCGCTTTCCGTTATTTTTGGCTTGCTACTTCGAGGAGTTGTCCTAAGGGGTCATGACCTAACTATTCCCTTTTCTCTATGGCGTGGGGGCACCTTTGCGCTACTTTGGGTTTGCGATCCAAAGTATCGCTTCTTCTTCTTGAAATTATGCTCAATATTTGCAGCATATCGATATGCTGCACCAAGCGAGGATATGTCTAGGAACTCCATTTCCTCCTAAATATATTTTTACAAGCAACTGCGGTACTTGAGAACCAGATGTTTCTTAGGATCTTTGATACCCAAATTTGTGCGCAGGGTATGGAAAAAGTTCATCAGCTCATGGACATCCTCATCCCTTTGTTGCAAGAACGTATTCCATTATATTTACTTGTCCTCATAGCTCCCCATGGGGTAATATTGTTCCTTGATGATGTCTCAGAAAGAATTCCAAGTGGGTGCAACTGAAAACAATGATTGTTCTCTCTTGTCCCTTTGTTCAAAGTAGGTTTCCCACCAGCACTTGACATGGGGGGTGGCTTTGAGGAGTGAAAATTAATCTTTTCCTGATTGGAAAAATCTTAAGCTGAAAGGTATCCTTCCAATAGATTTAACCATCTATATCCAACGTCTGCATCTATCTGGCCTTCAAATATGGGAATGTGAAAGTTGACTTGTACCTTGAATTGAGTGGCTTTCGGATGAAGATGTGTCACCTATGAGCATCCACCGAAGGATGTGGGAAACATTATCCATCATCGTATTCCTCTATTGCTCGAGGGCTTCTTCGAGCAATATTTTGAAAGGATATCCTGCTCCATCGACTTTATTTTCTTTTGCCATGGGAAGCTGTCAGGGGTTTGCGAGACTGGTCGTGCAAAGGTTCAACCAGTTTGAGCCCTAACTCCATATACCCTGACCTCGTTAGGGGTATGAAAATAAAAACTGAGAAAGAGAGGACTGCTCTAATACCACTGCTCCAGACTTATGCAAGAACAAAAAAGAATACAAACATAAATATAAACACAGAGATGCAACAAAAATAAATCTTCATTTCATTAATATCAAAGAACTGAAAGATGCTTACATATAGAATGAAAATAAACTAGCTCAGGCGATGGTAACTTATCTATATGAAGAGATGTGGTGGCTACATGCCTCTGAACTGTGTTACAATGAGGCTAAAGGGCCTTTTTATTATTGATCAACAAAGGGAAACTATAAACAAACAAATCCCTAACTCTAAGAGATGGAACACTAAGAGTTTGTGGGCCCCGTTGGGGTTAGTTGGGCATCCAACCGGCCGGGGTCGTAACTTGGTCATGTGATCTTTGTTTGGAATGTATGATGCTTCATTAGAAAAATCTCTCTGACTACTACAAGATTTTTTGCAGGCCCATTCCATGCTATGCACGAGCCTATTGCAGACTTTAAAAAAAACGTCGTTTAAGGGGTTAACACAACTCTAAAATTTTAGGACCCAAAAAAGGTACGAAAATAGTAAATGTTGCTATAATCAAGGAAGCTAATGAAACCGACTGGAGCTCTAGGTGTAATAGGTGGGTGGCGACCAATATCCACATGGATCACTAACTCTTCAGTAAAACTAAAGCCATTTCAATGTTCCAGTAGCGCAAGAGGACCCATCTCACACGCTCCTCTTTGTTGAATCTTAAGACGAACCATCCTTTAGACATAATGCAGATCGATGGAAGAACGTCCAAGGCATGTCACCAAATCTCTTGAGTCCATTTCTTTAGGTGGGAGGAGGAATAATTCCTACCCCAAATCCTTCCAACCAAGACCCTATCAGCAATATCCATGATATCGTCAAATCTGATACCCTCCACCAGAACTAGGGCATGATCTCTTTCCTTAACCTTAGGAATTTTTATCTTCTTTGCTTTCTTCTTGGAGCCTACTCTTTAGCTTGTCCAGAAGGTATGTCTCCATCGAGGGTCTTCTCACCAACTGAAACCTCTGAACTTTGTTGTCTGGGGTAAGGTGTGTTTGTAAATTTATGTAGATGTTCTATGCTTGATGCAACTTTACTTTTTACTACAACAATCACATAAACAGTCAAGTAAAACACTAATAGAACATACCAGTGGATCTATAGAAGACAAACCAGAAATAGAAAAATGTGGTGGTGTGTTACGGCGGTCAGCAGGATGCTTCAACCAGCAAAGACTCCTTGGTCAGCCAACCCAACATGTGTCACAACAGCCCTCAAAACAACCACACGGTCAACTCAAAGTCAGCCCAGAAAAAGCCAACGCTGTCCAGAAAAGTCAATGCAGGACAACAACAAGAAAGTCAATGCAGCTCGGTCTTCGGTCAACCTTTTGACCTCGATTTTTGTGCCAACGTGTACGGCCTTCCAAGATCGAAGTCTCCACCAAAATTCAGCCTCTTTGGACCATGCGTTGACCAAAGCCAACGTTGGTCAAACTTGTGTGGAAACCCTAGCTGCAGTGAATTTTGTCCAAACCCTAGCTGCAGCAAATTTGTCCTTCTTCCCACTTGTGAACTGAAATTGCCTCCAAGGAGCTCATACTAAATTAGAAGAGGAGATGATGTGTGATGAGATGAGTGAAATGATCTCCAACGTTGACTATATATATATCCATCATTGAGGTGTGTGACACATCTGCTGGGGTGTAAAACCTTAAGGCCGACCTGCAAATATTTGAAATTATTAAAAATAAATTCAAAATAAATGTTCTGCTCATCAGATTAAGATCAATTTTATATCGATCTTACACCTCTATGAAAGAGGAACCCAATAAAAATATTGGTATCTTCATTTGAGCATTACAACATGGAGTTTGGACCTAGTTGTCCAATTTTAACACTCCCTCTCAACTAGGGAGAACTCCATCCACCTGTGCAATCAAACGTCGTGCGTCATCCCGTTGTAACTTGTTTTTCCAGCCTCTTTATTTTAGAACAAAAGTGGGTCAGTCACAAAGACATCATTCCCCGGCTGGCAGATTCAGCCCAGAGGTCCAAAACCTCTATTAGACTCACAAAGAGTCTCATACCAACCCGAAGTTGGTTTACCTGACCCGAAGTCAGTTGGAGGTCCGAAACCTCACTATACTTGATCCCAGATCAAGTGGTTGGATCGTGCCATCCTAGATAGAGAGTACGACAATCTCTGATGCGTCCATCAGTCTTTGCTACTAGTCTCTAGCTTTTCCCACCTCACTGGCCAAATGAGAGGTACTTCCCATGAGCCCCGAACCCAATGTAGGATGCATACGGTACGTATAATGAGAGGAACTTCAACTCAAAATCACAACTATGGGCCCAACACACCCAATGTCCAAGCTCAGCTCTCAGGCTGCTTATAGCCCGAAAAATTTATTCCCCAACTCCCCCAGGCTCCCGTAGCTCATCGTCCAATAGGACCCACATCATAGGTCGCCCATTACCTCAAGACTCTCACTGGCTGCTAGGAACTCACCTTCCTGTGGGCTTTGTGAGAATATCCGCGACCTGCTCATCAGTTCCTATATGATCGAGCCTTACGGCGCCTCGCTGTACCATATCCCGGATAAAGTGGTACCTGATATCAATATGCTTGGATCGATCGTGGAACACTAGATTCTCGGACAAGCGAATCCCACTCTGGTTATCACAGAGTATCACGGTGGTATCTAGCACATGTCCGAATAGCTCATTGAAGAGCTTTCGCAACCAAACTGCTTCACAACAGGCCATACTCGCTGCAATGTATTCGGCCTCTCCGGTGCTCAAAGCCACCGAGTTCTGCAACCTGCTCATCCATGAGATCGAAGCAGAACCAATATTGAAGCATCATCCCGATGTGCTCTTACGATCCACCACACTGCCAGCCCAATCGGCATCAGTATATCCAAGGAATGTCACGCTCTCGGAAGTGTATCTCAGCCCATGGTTTATCGTGCCCCGAAGATTCCTAGCACTAACCCAGTGAAAGTGATGAGGCTCAAACATCTGTTGACTCAAATTTTTCACTACAAAACATATATCCGGACGGGTGTTCACTAAGAACATCAGGGCCCCTGCAAGTTAACGGTACTCAGTAGGATTAGACAATGCGGGCCGAATAGCGTTGCCACTCAATTTCTTGAAGTTGAGCTCCATTGGTGTTGACATGGACTTGTAGTCCACCATACCAAATCTTTCCAGAAGCTTCACAATGTATTTTCCTTGAGAAAGGAAAATCTCGCCAGGCCTTTGCCAGACCTCTAGGCCTAGGAAGTAGTGAATCAGTCCTAGGTCCTTCATTTTGAACTCGGCTCTGAGCTCCCTCTTGCACTGATGAATGAGAGGGTCAGCACCTGCTAGGAAGAGGTCATCCACATACAACACCAGAATGAGAGGATTTCCTTTGACAACCTTGAATTAAAGGTTCAGATCAGCATTACTTCGAGTGAAGCCCAGCTTCATCAAGTAGCTAACTATCCTCTCGTACCAAGCTCTAGGTGCTTGCTTCAACCCATAGAGGGCTTTATTCAACCTGTAGACATGGGTGTCCCGATCCTGGACTTCGAACCCCAGAGGTTTCTCCACATATACCTCTTCCTTTATCGCACCATGCAGAAATGCGGACTTCACATCCATCTGATGAAGACTCCATCCTTGCGTAGTAGCAAGGGCTATAATAGATCGAATGGTGGTATATCGGGCCATAGGTGCAAATCTTGCCTTGAACTTTTCAACACTTCCATCAGATCCATGCTTGATCTTGTAGAGCCATTTCGAGGTGACAACTACTTTGTCCTTTGGTCTTGGAACCACATCCCAGACATCATTCTTCATAATGGACTCATACTCTTTGTGCATAGCATCCTTCCAGACTTGATGCTTTACGGCTTCCTCAAAGGATCCAGGCTCGGATTGTACAATAGTACTCATGGCTGCTAGATACCCTTGGTATCTACTCGGCTTCTTGCTTTCACGGAATGTCCTCCTTGGGGCAGCATGTCCCTCAACATCCTCGAGAGTGTCCCTGAGTCATGATGGTCTCTTTCCCAATGAAGGAGGTGGATCAATCGGATCCATTGGTCCTTCAACATCAGGCATCGTTTCATCCTTCAGTTCCTCTTGATTTCCAGGCCTTGCTTCATTATCTTCCTCAGATCTCGGAAGATTAACTACTTTCCTCGGGGAAGTATCTTTGTCAAAGGTGACATCGTGGCATATCTCCACTTCCCTTTAACCAGGCACATAGACTCTATAGGCCTTCGAAGTTTCACTATAGCCCACAAACATTCCTTTCTTCCCAGAAGCATCCAACTTGCTCCTCTTTTCTTTCGGCACATGAAAGTAGATGATACATCCAAAAACTCTAAAATGTGAGACGTCAGGTTTCTTACCAGAGAAAACCTCTTCGGGAGTTTTGGATTCTAGAGCGGAATGCGGGCATCGATTTTGTATGTACACGGCAGTGTTCACAGCTTCTCCCCATAAAAATTTCGGTAGACCTTGGTCACATAGCATGGCACAGACAGCTTCCACAATGGTCCTGTTCTTCCGTTCAACAACACCATTTTGGTCGAGAGTATAGACAGTTGTGGTCTCCCTCTTAATGCCAGCTTCTCTGCAAAAGTCCTTGAACTCATTTGTCTCATATTCAGTGCCATTATCAGTTCCCAAAATCTTGATCTTCTTCTCTGTCATATTTTCCACCAAGGCTTTGAATGTACGGAACCACATGAAAGCCTCATCCTTCTTCTTTAAGAAGTATATCAGGGTTTTGCGAGAGAAGTCATCTATGAACATCATATAATATGAACATCCTCCCAAGGATGTCACAGGCAGCATACCAGATAGATCAGAATGGATCAATTGCAAGACATCAGATGTCTTTGTGACACTAGAGGGGAAAGGTTGCCTTGTATGCTTTCCTTCGGCACAACCCTGACATACACCTTCATGATTATTTGAGAACTCGGCATCCCCGTCACCACCTTCCTTGCTTCGGTAAGGTCTTTGTAGTGAAGGTGTCCAAACCTCTGGTACCATAGTTCATTCTGTTGGATAGTATCACATTTCATTGCTTCCAGTGGACTTCCTCCAACTTGTTAGAGTGTATCAATTCTAGACCCAAACATGATAGCTTCCTTGAAGCTCTTCTTCCACATGCGCACCTTTCCATCAATGAATGCCACATTAAAACCTTTGTCTTCCATGGCTGATATAGACACGAGGTTCTTCTTCAAATTAAGTACATAGAGTACATCCTACAAGTGGAGGACTTGACCTTGAGACAAGTGGAGGGTCACAGTCCGTCCCTTTCATGGAATATGTGGCATTATCTCCAAGGATAATTTCCAGATTAGTATCATTCTCAACCATATCAAAGAGTGCTTCCTTGAACCGGGTGATGTGTCTTGAGATTTCCTTGTCAATGGGACCTTCCGGATTCCCAAGGTGGGGATGGCAGAGAGGGCAGATACGAAATGTATTTAACTTTTCTTTATCAACAACATTGGATTCATCATACTTGGGTTTCTTGACCTTTTAAAGGTTGATCATTTCACGTAGAGAGACTTCCTCTTTCCACTTGGACACGGTGTTCCTTTTATTTCCATTCCTCCGGTTGTTGTTGTTATCATCACCATCGGGAGAATCCTTCTTGAAAGGACATTCTCTAGCATAGTGACCAGACCTATGACAAGTGAAACACTCGCCCTTCTTTCCTTGGGCCCCTGCTTTTCCCTTATTCTTCGGACCACCAGAGTTCTTCTTTCTAGAATGAGCAGTGTATGCAGCATTTCCGTCATTTCTATACTCCTTCATTCTTGATTCCCTTTGAACGCATCTTGACAGTACTTTGTCAAAGTCAGGTATCACATTATTATTTAGAATGGTAGTGTTGAACGCATGCCATTCGGATGAGAGCCCTCCCAGTGCGGTGAATACCATCTCTCGATCAGCTATTGTCTCCCCGATAGCTAGCAGATTGTTCCTGATTTCAATTAGCTTCAGAAAGTATGATTGGATAGACTCATCCTTGCCTTTCTTCAGATTTTTCAATTGATTCTTGAAGAACAGTACTTGATTCGCATTGTTGACGCTGAACATGAGGATCAATTTATCCTTGTCTCTTTGGATGTGCCCAACTCAGAGATGTAGGCCACCAAACTTTTATGAATGGATTCCCTGATCATCAGCTTTGCTTTGATCTCCCCCTTCTTGTACTTTGTTTTGGCAGCAGCAGTAGCAGTGGATGGAAGTTCTTGGATTTTACCTTACACATAGTCCATGACATCTTGGTCCTCCAATTTGAGATCCAATATCATCTTCCAACCATGGAAGTCATCCTTCCTAGTCAATTTGTCATCCTCCTTGAAGCCATAGTTTGTGGAACCCATTTTCCTCTTTGGTGATTGCAACAAATAGTCTTCACCTCAGCTCTGATACCTTGTAAACTTATGTAGATGTTCTATGCTTGATGCAACTTTACTTTTCACTACAGCAATCACATAAACAATCAAGTAAAATGTTAATAGAACATACCAAAGGATCTATAGAAGACAAGTCAGAAACAGATAAAAGTGATGGGGCGTTACGGCAGTCAACAGGATGCTTCAACCAACAAAGACTCCTTGGTCAGCCAACCCAGCATGTGTCACAACAGCCCTCAAAACAACCACATGGTCAACTCAAAGTCAACCCAGAAAAAGTCAATGTTGTCTAGAAAGTTCAACGTAGGATAGCAGCAAGAAATTCAACGCAGCTCGGTCTTCGGTCAACATTTTGACCTCGATTTTTGTGCCAATGTGTACGGCCTTCCAAGATCGAAGTCTCCACCAAAATTCAGCCTCCTTGGACCATGCGTTAACCAAAGTCAACACTAGTCAAACTTGCGTGGAAACCCTAGCTACAATGAATTTCGTCCAAACCCTAGCTGCAGCAAATTTGTCCTTCTTCCCACGTGTGAACCGAATTTGCCTCCAAGGAGCTCATACTAAATCAGAAGAGGAGATGATGTGTGATGAGATGAGTGAAATGATCTCCAACGTTGACTATATATATATCCATCATTAAGGTGTGTGACACATCTGCTGGGGGTGTAAAACCTTAAGGCTGACCTGCACATATTTGAAATTATTAAAAATAAATTCAAAATAAATGTTCTGCTCATCAGATTAAGATCAATTTTATATCGATCTTACACCTCTCCAAAAGAGGAACCCAATAAAAATATTGGTATCTTCATCTGAGCATCACAACATGGAGTTTGGATCTAGTTGTCCAATTTTAACAGTGTTGTTGTCAAAACCTACACTGTCGGTCGAGCCTAAAAATTGAGGAATCCCTTCTCCTCCCTTAAGGTTTGTAGACATGACGGATTCCCCACATCCTCCAACTTATTCAATTTTCCAGTGAGACTATCCTCAGCTCCTATCGGTGCAACAAAAAATGACTTCTCTTGACATGGGGGATCCTTACCCACCTGACCGGCCTGTGTAATCCCACCATCCTTAGAGGTATCCACAAAAAGATAAGGACTGCTAGGTTTTATACATGTCTCGACGAAATTTAAAGCTTCTAGTGAAAAATTGGTCAAACTGACAAAAAGGTCCCGAGATTTCGTTCATCCTTCCTCTAAGTTCTCGAAGAGCACTACCTTAGCCTAATGGGTGTGGTCATTTTTGACTATTCTAGGGATCTGATTATGGGAAAAAGGGATCCCTTTCGCGATACTTGACAAATATGTAAAAATTCCCAGATTGGGAGATCCAGGTGTCACATCCATCTCCATCCCTAGGTGCTGATGTGGAGGGTTTGCCCAAATGGAGACATTTTTGGTGGGATCTTCAGAGTAATCCAGTCGTTCTTCGTCCATACTGAATTTCCACCCTATCACATTCGAAAATAAAAACAGATAATAGAATCAATCGTGTAAATTCTATCGCAAGACCAACCGCTCGTTCCCTACACTTACTGTAACCCTAGCTGCATGTTGGTATTGGAATAAGGATCCCTCCTCAAAGTCCTATAGATTGTGCAACGAACCAAGATCACCAAGAGAAACTGCTCAAATAGATCATACAGTTAACCTTCGCGAATAAAACCCTATCCCACCTCATGCGACGAATTCAAACACGGTGACTCTAATCACAGAGTCATCTTTCAACAAGAATTTTGTAGAATATATATTATTAAAATTAAAAAGGAATAATTAAAAATTAAAAATAAAATTATATAATATAATAAAATAAAATAATTTAATAATTTAAAATGTCCTAATCTAACTAATAGTTGAAATTAATTTTTGCTTTGAATGAAGAAATAGTATTTCCAGGGAGAGTTTGATAGACTTTTAAATGCATAAATAGATTCAACACCATGAAAAACTCCAAAGACACTGGATCTTTGCCAATTAAACAACTTAAAATTATGACTTTTCAAAAACTTTTTTAGATTTTGAATGAAAACTTTTGTGAGTAAAATTAATTTCCAAATCCATCACATAAAAATTTCCTTCTATTAAAAAATCATTTCATATTTCATCATTTAAAAACCACTTATTTATGTCAAAAATGAATTAAAAATATATTTTCAAATTTCATCTATTAAAAACCACTTGTTTATGTCAAAAATGAATTAAAAAATATAATTTGAAGAGTAAACACTCTTTTCATATTAATCCATTATTATTAAAGCCATTATCATTACAATATTCTTTCAAAGTTGTTGGATCTATTAGTGAAAAGTTTTCACCACCAATCAAGTTCAATTATTGGATGGTGTAGTTGGACCACTAATCAAGTTCAATTATTGGATGGTGTGGTTGGAATTACCAATAAGGACATTTATAAATAGTGATCTTCCCAATAAAATAGTTGGGAGTAATAATGCAACATGTTAGATTTTTTTGGTCATTTATAAACCCGTAGTCTAACTAGCGGGAGGAATCGCCCTGAAAATCATGAAAATTCAGGCAGGAATTTTTCTAAATCCATGTTATAACTAACAAAGTTTAATATTTTGGGTGTCCTACAGGTTTTTGATGGTGCCGAATCCATTTCCAATGTCAAAATCAAGATTCAAGCACTGTTTCTGCAAGATTTTTAAAAAATATTTGGCCCGGATTCCGGCCAATTTTGACCGTCCGGGCAATTCCTCCGGCTCCTTAGACAACGCCATTTATAAATAGTGATCTTCCCAATAAAGTTGGGTATAATAATGGAACATGTTAGATTTTTTATTTTCAATGTATACCTTAGATTAATATCAATTTCCTTATTATTTTCAAAATTATATATTAATTTTAAAACTCATTATTATTAATTAAAATTATAATAAATTTTTTGAATTGAATTAAAATAAATTCCAAATGAAACTATAAAAAGATATCTAACTACACTTAAAAAAACAAAAAACACAGATTCTCAATAAATAAATAAATAAATAAAAACTATTCCAATTAGATAAAAAAGCTTTCCAACTTATTTTGAGCTGTGATTAATCTCATAACTCACCACTAACGATTAAAGTTAAATTAATAATTTTTAATTAAATCAAAATAAATTCTAAATGAAACCAAAAAAAATCCCCAACTTAACCCAAAAAAGAACCCATTGTTCACAAAGGAAAAAGAAGCTTTCCAACTTATTGTGTTGTGATTAATTGGGAACTTATTGTGTTGTGATTAACCCAACTACTAGTTATGATTGAAGTTAACCCGATCACCTGTTATGATTAACCCAATTAGTAGTCATGATTGAAATAACTCAATCACTAATCGGGTGATTGCAAACGATCTAAGAAACTTCGAAATAAGCCTTCCTCCCCTCCATTAATGATTATAGTGATTGGAGTATAACCTTCATGAAAAATCTATAAATAAATTGGAATCAACTTCTGCCAACTGACAAATTCATTCCAAGTTAATGCAACCGTGAAAATTAGCAGTTGAAATTTTGCAACCATTTAATATTGAAAATCCAGAGCCATCCCTCTTGAGCGGGCGGCATAAGGCAATCGAATTAAATTTTCTCACCATAAATTTTAATAAAGCTCGACACAACCGCTGGTGAAATGGGTAAAATGTGTAGTTTAGGTCGGTAGAGGGAAAGCCACACTTGTCACAATTCTTGTAAAAAGTAAATAGAAGCTTTCCCCTGGGATAAAACCATATTGAGCAATGTTTGTAAACCTCCTCACAAAGAAAATCAAGTGAAGATTTTAATCAATGCTAGTAAGAAATTGAAGCAGCCTAAAAGCAGTCTTCAAATAGAAGTTTGCCAGAACTAGAGGCGAAGCTTGGAATGCAATTGGAATCCACTCATTCGAATTTTTTGTGAGATCAAAATGTTTGAAAATGGAGAGAACCAAACCATTAATAACTTCAAAACCGAAAAATGTGGCAAATTCTTGTTCAAGAATGGGGAGGAAAAAAACAGCAAGGCTGTGGGAGACTGAGAAATATGTGACTGTAGTTGAATGTACTCCAGACCGACCACCCTCTGTGAATATGAGAAGAGAGAGCTCTCTATCTGCAGATTCTTTGATAAAAATATAGAATATGTTTTTACTGTTGAAATATTTAACCCCTATAGGGTTTTTTCTCCACACAAATATCCGTCACTTTATGCTTTACCGTAGACCTGTGTTTTTGTTACCCTTTCAATGGTATTCAACATAGAATAAGTGCAAGTACAGTAACTTACGCGGGTAAATTTCGTGTTAGTGTAGACTGTTTGAAGCTCTGTCTATTGCTCACTCTGTTCTTTACTTTTCTCTTCCTTGGTTAGTCCTGCTGTCTACATCGATTTCAGAGGCACCAGAGGCACTAGAGGGATGAAATGGCGCAGAGAACTGTGAGACAGAGATGCAATGATAAATATGAAAACTTACAGTAAATGTGAACAGTTTTTCATATTCTTTGCTTTTTTTCTTCATGATTAGTGTTACTGTGTACATTGATTGCATAGGCACTGGAGGCATGAAATAATGCAAAGATTCAAGCTAAAGAGATGCAGTAATAAATATAAAAACTTACAGTAAATATGGAGAGCTTTACATAGGGTAATTCAGTCACAGCAACTTATTGGGTGTTGAATATGAAAACTTGCACTGAATGTGAAGAGCCTGCAATATAGTCACTGCAACCTGCAACTTATACGGTGCTATCATAGGGATTATTTTTCAAAAAGTTAAAGATTTTTTTCAACATTATTGTACAACAATTACTATAGAAGTGTCAGATAAATTATATCCAACATTCGTCCAATTCAAATATTGGCCATTTTCTGACCAGTGCCATAAAAGTGAAAGTAAATTATAAAACAAAACATACAAATTAAGAAGGAAAAAAACCCTTGCATTTCGTAGCAGTACAGAGACGCAGTGATGAATATGAAAATTTACAGTGAACATGAAGAGCTTTCCATTGGGTAATTCAGAAACTGCAATTTACAAGGTGTGTTAGGTGTTAACACAGAGATTATTTTTCCAACAAGTTTCGAAAAATTATTTTTTTCCAGCACTATTTTACAGCAATTACTAAAAAGAATTTGCACAAGATCTGAAAAAGATTCAAAAATTACGTTGTGAACACAGTGTCAGAATCTTAATCTTTAATTCCAGAGCATGATCTATTCAGTGACATATATTGATCTTTATTTTGCTTCAACCCCTCCCCTCTCTTTTCTTGTGCATGAAAAAACAAAAGAAACAATTTAAAGTTAGAAATCAGACTGCGGAATAACTAATGGATCGAAAATTGCTGCCAGTATTGGAATCCGCGGCTTGAAATCTGCAACACTTCAACATTTTCCAGTATTTAATGCATTAAAGTCGAGAAAATAAAGTATTAAAGCAGAGGAAATAAAGGATAGAAATAAGTGAAAATAAAATTGGACGACAAAGAACATATTATGCTCCCAAATGTCAAGGATATTATGGCATGATTAAATGTCAAAATTTGAAAGAATGAGAAATTATTGAATAGTGTGGGGAAACAATCCTCATCCCATTCTTTTCCTTGCAGAAGAAATTGCAGCCTAAACAGCGACGCTGAGGATCTCTAACGCTGAATCGGCGCGAGATGTAGGAAGATTCAGGGGACGAGAGGTAGTCATCAGTCCTTCTCCAGAGGAGGCGCCCTCGCCCTCGCCCTCATTTTTGGGCGATTTGTTGTTGGAAGTTGGATGATAATACATGCGCGATGTCTGAGGGCAGTGAGATTGAAATCTGGTAACGATCCTTATACCGGCATCCACCATTTCCATGTATTTCGCCATCTGCGCCAATATTTTGATTTTGCTGCCCCTACAACAAACAGAGCGTAAGTAATCAGCGGAGGGATCTGAAGTTTTCTGAACAGAAAGAAAGTAGCAGCAGCAGATGAAGGCTTCCACCACCACCCGGAGAAGGACGAGGAGGAAGACGAGTTCGTGGGCATCGGAATGGAACTGCAATGGTGTAGAGATGGTAAACTTATACAGTTGTGGGGACGTGTTGTTCTTCGGAAAGTAGTGGGAACGGAGGACTGATTCGCGTGATTTCCTCGCGTCCGTCCCTCCCAATGCAAGTACAGCTTGGCAGCAGTAAGGAATCTTCCTCCTTCCTCCTTCCTTCGTGCATCTGGTTCAGCGCCTGGCAGTCCATATGACCGTCGGGGCTCGGATCCCACGCGGATGTTGCCCTAGCGACGATGGAATTTCAAAATAGGCTCACCCTGCAAATCTGACGGTTTTCACAGCTCTTTTACCAATTTCCACGGTTTAAAAAAAAAAAATTCTGACGGTCTTGTAAAATTTCAAGTTATATTTGTAAAATTTCAAGCTGTATTTATAAAATTTCAGGCGTCAATTTGCCCATAAAATTCCATCCCTACTGGCGATTTCCAAACGTTTGGGATTAGCCCAAACAAAGTTTCAACGTCCAGTTCATTAACCATCGAAGTCGTGACACATCGGTCCGATATTTGCGGCAGTCCATTCATAACAGGAAGTTGTCGTTGTTGAGATGTTGGAAACAACGTTGACCTTTTCCATTTTCCCGAAACTTTTTCTTCACACTGAAGTTGGAAACAACGCTTATCTTTTCCATTTTCCCGTAACTTTTCATTTTCCCATTAATTGACTTATTATTTTTATGTTTTTAACACCTTACACGCCGAAGATTTCGTTATTTTTTTTTTCCACTGATTTTTGGTTATTCTTTCCATTTGGTTAATTTTCTCATTTTTATGGGTGTAGTGTAACTTTATTTTTTTATTTTTTTATTTTTTATTATTTAAATTTAAAATTTATATTCTTGATTGAAATTGTATGGCGGGATCAGTAAATAAAAAAAAATTAATGTTAGTTGGGGAGCCAAAACATATCTGCAACCACTTCCACTTCATTATTATTTATCAATAATAAGTAAAATTTTATCAAGAACACGAACAAGTTTAAACATCAATTAAAGTGGTTTGTTATTATTAAGAACAATAGTAAAGTTTTATAATTGACACGTTAATGTTAGGGTTTAAAATATTAATTTAAAGGTTTATAATTTTAGGTTTAATATTAATTTTAGAGTTTATAATATTTATATTAAGGTTTAATATTAATTTTATTATTTATAATATTAATTTTAAGGTTTATAATAATCTCGTGGTTTGTAATGTTAATTTTAGGGTTTATAATAATTTTATGGTTAGTAATGTTAATCTTAGGGTTTATAATAATCTTATGATTTGTAATGTTAGGGTTTGTAATATTTATATTAAGGTTTAATATTAATTTTATTATTTATAATATTAATTTTAGGGTTTATAATAATCTTATGGTTTGTAATGTTAATCCTAAGGTTTATAATAATCTTATGTTTTGTAACCCTAATCCTAGGGTTTATAATAATCTTATGGTTTGTAATGCTAGGGTTTATAATTATAAGGTATGTAATATTAATATGAGGGTTTGCAATACAAAGGATTGAGGGTTAATACAAAGGACCTTAATTATGGAATGAATAGAGCGTTAATACAAAGGACCTTAATTAAACTTGAGAAGTTTATTTCATTATATCTCAACTTTAATTACTAACCTAGGGTTTGTACAAACTTAAAAGGGGACAACACCATATGTGCAACAAGAATTACATCTTCATGTTGTTGACTTATATGTAGGTGGAAGAAAATAGAATCTAGATGTACAAAGACCAATTTGATTGTTTTATGTTATAAGAAAACTGAGATTATAGTAAATAACTAGCAAAAAGAAAGATATCACACAAACCTAGGCTATTTGTAATAAAGGAAGGAAAATCACTCTATTTGAAATGACTTGAAAGCACACATATCTTATCTTGCAAGGAAAGCAAACACACTACTGAAATAAAATCTTGCAAACAATGAACCCTAATTTTGTAGAAAAGAAGCAGTTCCTGCAACAAATCAAATAAAGGCATCTACAAGGTCTCTCTACCTCTAAGGTTCTAGGAGTGTTTTGTTACACTAAGGAAGACAAATCATGAGTTTGGTGCAAATCTGAGCAAGTTTAAAAGGAGAGTTACAAACTACTACAAGAGTTCCTATTACTCTTCAAGAGACAATCCAACAAGTAGGTGAACGTGCTATATGTGAGGTACACTTGTCCAAGGCATCACAACAACCAATGGTATGGTCAATCTAGCAAAGTACAAGGTTGTAAGGTTTTCTATAGCTGCAAAACATGGCGCAGTGTAGAAACAACAAACAGTGAATGATGGACAACAAATAAACAATAACAAAGAAATGAAACTGAATGTAAAGTGAAAATTCTATTTAACCAATGTGGCTACTGCAACTACCATCAAATGCTAAGATAACAAGAATGCTCATAAAACTATCTAAATGACCATGCATGAAAGTAACCTTAAGAAATATATTGCAATGATAAACAAATGCATGAAGATAAATCATACAAGAGGGACCCTAAGCACTAGTGGGCCCTAACCTAAGGAAGCTCAAAACCCTTAGAAGGAAGCGAGACTAATAATTGAGATCAAATATCACTTCAATTAACCAAAAAGATACTTGTACATGACAAAGTTACAAAATTTGCTTGAAATATAAACTTATCCTATTCTTCACATGCTTTTCTATGCTACTCTTATATAGTTTGTTTGGCTACTCAAACCTCTTATTCATACAAGATAGGTGGAGGGAAACCTCCTCGAGGGGACGATTGTTTTCCCTCCAAAATCCCTAAAAAATGGGATCTTGTTTCCTAGGTCACCACACAATAGTAAGAAGGA
The DNA here is from genome assembly GCA_034641835.2 of Pinus albicaulis. Taxonomy (NCBI): domain Eukaryota; kingdom Viridiplantae; phylum Streptophyta; class Pinopsida; order Pinales; family Pinaceae; genus Pinus; species Pinus albicaulis. Next base: position 1,154,022,289 of record CM076584.1, read on the forward strand.
GAATTTACTATCTTCATCCAGTCGAGTTGGGATTCCCCTATATTAGGGACCATGCCCCAAAAATATATATAGCTAGATCTCCTCGAAAGTTATACAAAATCCATTTAATATCTTGCACAATAATCATGTTAGGTAGATAAAGTATGAAAAACCTCTTTGACTCTCCTAATAACTCATTAAGTCACGAAAGTGTCATTAAGTGCAAAAAGGAAAGTTTAATATAGTATTTATGTGTCGAGGAGTAGTTAGATGAGCCTTATGTTTTACCTAATTAGGAGACTCGTCCTTTCCTATAATGATCAAGTCTCTCAACATAGAGTACAATTATCACCAGGTGCTTGTTTTGCATTCCAAAAACAAAATATCATTTAATTCAATTCTTTGAAAAACTACCTTTGGAAGATAATCATCTATTTTTTAATATTAAGCTTGAGGAGTTTATTTCAAGCCACATAGAACCTTTATTAACTTTAAATAGAGGATCTAAATTATTACCATTATTGTTATTATTTTCAGGTAAAAAATGGGTCTCCTGAGAGTTATAATATATTTTTTTATAAGTTAATTGTTTTGTGGGGGAGTTATATTTACAACTCTCCTTTGCACTAGAATCCATGCAACTATGGTTTTAAGTTACATTGCAAAGTTGTCTAAAAGAAAAAATAATGAAAATGATCTAATTGATGCGAGTAAAAGAAAATATGAGACTATAAATAATTAGTCATTTTGTTGGGGAGGTATATTTACAACTCACCTTTTGCACTAGAATCCATATAACTATAGTTTTTTTTTTTTTTTGTTTGCTAGGTTTTGTGGCTCCTTATATGATTGACACGCCCAACCTCTGGCTTTAGCAGCTGTGACCTGGAGGAATCTAAGCCGTCAAAATCACCCGGGGATCGCACCCATCTTGGGCCACAACAACCCTGAACATGTCTAGATTTTTTCCCATGGAGTTTCGAGCGATGACCTTCGCATCACAGAGTGCCTTAACATAACACCTTGTCATTGTCTACTCTACACCACATGGGAATTCATGTTGCTATGGTTAAATTGCTTTAAAAAGTTTTCTATAAATAGTTAGTCATTTTGTTGGGGAGGTATATTCAAAATTATTCTTTTGCACTAAAATGCATGTAACTATAGTAAAGTTACATCGAAAAGTAAGCTCCAAGAGTTAGCTCAAGTGGTCTAGAGCCAGGCATGAATTTATTTGATATTATTGCTAGTTGTCGTTGATCACGAGTTCGAATCTCTTCAATTCCTTTCGGGTGAGGCCCCATAATCAAGCCAACGGTTTTCCATTAGTGAAATGTGGGGAAGTACTATGAAAGTTTCGTGTGCTTTCATTCCAAAAAGAAGAAGAAGAAGAAGTTACATTGATAAAAATAATAAAAAAAATCTTATTTGTGCGACTAAAAAAAATGTAACTATAAGTAGAAGTGAAGCTTTCGAAGAAAAAATCATTGTCTTTAAATAATTAATAAATTTTATCCAAAAAATTGAAATAAAATATAAATTCATAACTTCTTATTTACTTAGTTAAACTCTAAAGTATGCAATCTTTTATATAATTAAAAATCATATAATAATATACAAACCTTTTTTTTGTAAGCTTGGAAATACCTAAGTACCTTTCTATTCATTCATTTAAAAAACAAGTTACAATCATAAAATATGTTCAATGGCCTCAACTTGCCCGAAGGAAACCTGATTTGTTGGCCACCGAACAACATTATAAGCCATCCAAAATTTTAAGAGTTTAATTTTGTCCTTCCAAGCCTTATAGGCCATAAATTCTGTAAACCATCTAAACCTAAGACTATAAAATTAAATGTTATTCGACAAGTTTATCAAAACAAAACCAAAATTTATCTGTCCAGTAGCTAATCATCAGATGGTTCTACCATAGCAGCGTCTATGTAACCTGACCCTAGCATTTCAGTTTGAGGTTGGCCCTGAAGCTAACGTTCAATGCAGCCTAGGCGGACATTCTGGTGGTGAAACTGTAGTTAAAGCAATTGAATCTCTTTTTGGATATCAGTGAGGTTCAACTCAGGCTTCGAGTTACCCGTCGCTTCCAGTGTAGTGGTAATGGCCTTTGCCATTATACATTTCATGAGCTATTAAAGATGCACCGACTGTTTGAAAAGTGTAAGCCGACGTCGAGTTTACCCAAGATCAGTGACCAACATAGTCCAGTCCTCGACCTGAACCTCTTCTGTTGCCTTTAAATTCAATTATGTCTACCAAGATCAAATCAAATTCTTCACTTGTGCTGGTGAGCCTACACTGTAAGCATGCAGGGTATTTTTCATATTCTCTGCATCGCTTTTCCAACCCCTTTAGGTCTGGGGTTTTCTGAACGACGACCTTGGATCTTTGCCCTTATCCCTCATATTTTGACTATTATGGCCACCACGCCCATGTTTTACCTTACCAGGAGTTTTCTTCACTATGCTACCTTTTGTCGGACTACCCAACATCTGCACAACCACTCTAACCCACACTGGAGGCAAGACCCACAATGCAGGACCCAGAGTGGATAACAGTTTAGGCAGACCTGGTACAGGGAAAAAGACAAAGAGTCCATCAAATTTGATTTGCCACACTATTAAACTATTATATGCATTCGTAGACGTATAACCATATCTTCCTCCCACCATACTTTCCTTCGGTGTTCCAAGAACCGGAATTTTTAGGAAGTACTGAGTGAAGCCTGATAGTTAGCACTGGGCCCTTTGAATTCATTCAACCAAAGTTTGGAAATTTGGGCTTGAACAAAACCCATACCCATAGGTCTACCCTTAAATTTTCAGAACTGAAAAAATCGAAGACGAAAAGACTCATAAAAACAACATGAAGTTACCATATCCAGGACATACGATATGACACAAAAAATTCCCATTTGAGCAAGTAGGATTTCATAATAAATGGTAAGTGACATGATAACCACAGACAGATCTTTATTTTCAGACATTTCAATTTTCGAGTGTGTTAATTTCCTCAAATCCTTGCTTTCCAAAGCCTCCATCCCATTTACCAGGAGTGCTTGAGAAGCATACCAGGATTTACTCAAGGCCTCCACGTCGTGACATGATCTTGCGTTGTTTCCCTCTCGCTTAACTAGTTTCCAGAGACGACTGATCGCATTAGCCACCCACCAGAGAAACCATGTTTGAAACCAAACAAAATTTTGCATGAAAAATGTGTCTCCCACCACCTGGAGGGGGAGATAACCACCTTGTAGAGTTCGTTTTGACAGGAGGCTACGAGTCTGCCATACCATGAATGTGAGGATCGTGTGGAAGCGTGGGAAGGGCCACCCACTTTCCCTTTCACGTAAACTCTTATTCATTTCTCTGATCCCCATGCGGATAATTTCCCTCCTCACACCCCGGTCGGGGGAATATATAAGCCTTATTTAATATAATTATATGTAATATATTTAAAATATAATGTATTATACTATGTACTCATTTATATTACACAACACTTAATGTACAATACAAAAATTAAATATAATATAAATTTTCAATTACATTGAAATAAATAGAATATAATACATATTATATAATATTTTCATTAAACTATTTTATATTATAAAAGATAAAAGGATAAAATAAAAAGTTGTGTTTTACATAAAGTATATTATATTTTATTATTTGAATTTTGAATTAAAATAATATTATATATTTAAAAATAAAGTATTTTGGAAACAAATGTAATATAATATATATTATGTAACATTTTAAATTAATTTTCCTGGGGGTTAGTTTAATTGTTTGAGTTTCAATTATTAAAGTACCTTTGGTATTAAGAGGTTACTGGTTCAAGGGCTAGGCTTTGTGGTTGAGTTGATAGGAAGTGATTAATCCTTGTAAAATTTCATATTCTAAAATGTCACTAGTTCTTGTAAAATTGATTTTGACAATGCATTTTTTTGTTTTGAGGCCCATTTTAGACCTCAAAATTCTCATAATGACTCTCTTGTCCTTTAATGTATCTTTAGTTGAGTTGAAGAATAAATTTGTTAAGTTTCAATCTTGGAAGAATAAGAAAATTTTGATGAAGTGCTACCTTCTAAATAAAGAAATTCTTTTTCAAACCAAAATTATTATGTTGGTTTCTTTTTCCACTTACCTTTACCCTTAGTGCTTTTTTGCAAAAATTAAGGAGATGACTAATCTCATCTAATATTTTACTTTTAATCTCATCAAAAACTATATATATATGAATTTACCATTTGAAAGCAACCAATATCTTTTCTTTTCATCACAATATCCCAAGAAATACACTTCATAATTTGATTTTCCAACTTAGTCCTCTTTTTCTCATGAATAAATGCATAACATTTTTTTTTAAGAACTTGTATTGAGCTTTATATATTAAAAAAGCTTCGTATTGAGCTTTATATTTTAAAAATCCTAGAATTTGGGCTAGAACCCTTACAATATTCTTCACTGATCATATATATAAATGTTTTCATTGATCGAGAAAATGGAGAGTAAATTTTTTCCTTCCTATTCTAAAAAGACCCAATAAGACTCAATAAAAGACCCCTAAGATAAGAATTTATTTACATAACATAATTTTATATCAAAAGGCCAATGCTACTACAAAAGTTTAACGATTTCAGACAAAATACTAGTTTTAGGACTCAAATATCCATAAATACCACTAACACGAGTTCGACATGGTTTCTTCCCCCCAGGGCTTGCGTTAGTCCCAGTTGTTGCCACATTCTGCATATCATCTCCAACATTTCATGCTTCTAATTCTGAGACTCTTAAGTCCAACGTTGTAATCTATGATCGCGTTTCAGCCTTGAAGTACTCCAAAATTCTCTCCTGCAATGTCACCTTTGTCTCCATTAGCAATTGGAAGGACTATCCTTGTTGCTTCGTTATCTCACCTTGTTGTTTCATTACCATCATGAACCCTGCAATAAACTCTAGAAGTATTTCTGGCATAATATTTGTTTTAGTGCACTCTGAACTAGATGGAGAGTTTTCCATTGAAGATTCTATCCTCACTCTGTCATGAATAGGTAAGAGAAAAATCCACCACAATTCTCAGAATTTTTTTCGAGCCAACAATGCACTGTTGCATGGAATGTGGAAATCGTTCCTTATCTAAATATGCCATGGCCATTGCATGATACTCAAGTGTTGTGAATTCAAAATTTCCAAGCCAAGCTCTTGTTGAGGACAATGTAGGGAGAGTCGAGGAGTACAATGCAATCTCAATATTAACTCCATCAGCCTGTAGAGAGAATATAATTTCATAATTAAGGTCCTTTGTATTATCACTCGATCCATTCCATAATATTAGGGTTTGTAATATAAGGTGATAACTTTCCATTTCCATTATGGAATGGGCAACAAGTGGAGAAAACCGACAGGATGCTGGTGTTCATCTTTAACTTGTTGACAATCCAACCACTTGGCTAAATATTCAGTGATATCCCTTCTCATTCCAAGCCAAAAATATTATTTCTTTATGGCAGAAAACACTCTCTAATACCTGGGATGGGAAGCATAAGGACTTATATAAAACTCATCTAGTATTGTTTTCCTAATAACGATTTGATTAGGACCATATATCCTTCCCCTATAAGTCAATTTGTTATCTTTGTTTATTCCATATTCGAATTGTTTCCTAGAGTTTCTAGTGCTTGCTTTGCTTGCTCCCATAGGAATTCATATTACAGGTCTTTAATTGAACCTTATTTAATCTAATTTAAAAAATTATTTTCTACTTGAATATAGGAGATTTCATATATATGATGTAAATTTCTGCTTGAAGGATCAATTACTTGGTTTTCCCTTCCTTTTAGATGACTAATGTCAAAGTCAAATTCACTTAGAAAATTTGTCCATCAGGCTCCTCGTGCATTGAGGTTAGGTTTTTTAAAGAAACTAATGAAATTGTAGTATGATCAGCCATCAATACGAATATTTTATCAAATAAATAATATCGCCATACCTTCACGGCGTGTACCACTGCAATCAATTGTAGATCACAAGCATAGTATCTATGCTCACGTTCTTTAAGATTTCGAGATTCATAGGAAATCCCCTTACCTTCTTGCATCAACACCCCCCCTACACCTTCTTGGCATGCGTCAGTGAAGACAATGAACTCCTTCTCAAGGTCTGCAATTCTTAACACGAGGGTTGTGGTAAATAAATTCTTTAATTGCTCAAAACTGCATTGACAATCTATTTTCCATTTAAAATATTTTCCCTTCTTTTGCAGAGATGCTATAGGATATGAAATTCTAGAATATCCTTCAATAAAACGACAATAATATCCTCCCAACCCATGAAAGATCGAATATCTACAATATTACTAGGGATATGCCACTCCATAATAGTTTTTATTTTCTCAGGTCGATGATTATCCCCTCTGCAAAAATTACGTGTCCTAAGTATTTCATATAATCCTTATAGAAGTCACACTTACTATATTTAGAATACAATTGATGGTCTCACAAAGTTTGTAGGACTATCTGTAGATGCTTCTTGTGTTCCTCCAAATTCCTTAAATAAATAAGTATATCATCAATGAAAATAAGAACAATTTTATCAATATAAGGGTGAAAAATGTGATTCATAAGACTCATAAACATTGTTGGGCCATTGGTAAGCTCAAAGGGTAGCACCACAAACTCATAATGACCATAACGGGTACTCAAATCTATTTTAGGAATGTATTCTTCCCTTATCCTTATCTGATGATAGCCTGATAGCAAATCGATATAGAAAATATGAAGCACCCTTGACTTGATAAATAGGTCGTCGATCCTTGTTAATGGGTATCTTTTCTTAATGGTCATATTATTTAATTGTCTGTAATCAATGCATAGTCTCATGGAACCATCCTTCCTTTTAACAAATAACATAGGGGCTCCCCTGTTAGGTCCCTATATTACTAGTGTAGTCCCTTATTGTTGTTAGTGTAGCCCCCTGATTGTTATTGGTGTACCCTTGTAGCCCCCATATTGTAATTATTGTGCCCCATAAGAATCCACTATTGTTATTGTTGTGCCCTTACATTAATATTGTTAGGTCAACTATGATTATATTGTGACCCCATGGACTCCTCTATATAGAAAGGAGGTTTTCCATTTGTATCATCGAAGAATTGTTCATTTATATAATTTAAAGGAGGTTGGCCCCTCGAGGTGGTTGATTTATAAGGCGTTGATCTCTCTTTTCTTCTATTTTTGGAGTTGGTTTCATAACATTTGGTATCAGAGTTTTGGATTCTAAGGTTTTGCTGCTTCAAACACATCATCATGGAATTTTCTCTATAAATTTTTTTCTACGAAGTTTTAGAAGCTAAAAAACAAACCCATTTGCAAAGAAATCCAGAGGAACTTCATGTAAAAATTTCAGATCTTGGTTCAAAATATTTTTGGAGATATGATTTGTGGAAGTAAGGGTTTTTTCAGGCTCCCAAATTTCATCTCAAAGAGGTGACCTTGGGAAAATCATCGTAATTGTTTCTCTGAGCATAAAATTGAAATTATGTCAAAATTGGTCGAAAGTACACAGGCTTTAGTTTCCTGTGTATAAATTTCAGAGCTGAAGGACGAACAGTGACATGTGGCACATTGTACAAGTTTTCTCTACTGAACCAATCCATAATTAGGTCATTGTGGGAGACTGAACATAAATTTTCCTTGAAGAATCCAAATCAGGTCATACTTGTGGCATTGGAAATAAGATTCAGAGGGCTACTAAAGGATTGAATATAAAATCTCGGGGATCTGAAACTCCAGAGATACATTGGTTTCAATATCGAGCTCCTCAATAGCAAGAAAAAGGTGTGTATTTTTGTTTCAAATTGCATGTCTTGTTTGAAAAATTAGTTTGAAGTGATTCTAAGGGCATATTGAAGCATAGATATTAGTATTGGGTTCTAAAATGGCCCCTAAAAAGAATTCAACACCCATTAAGCCCTCGGAATGCTCTACTATGACTCATGAAGAGGAAGAAGTGCAATATGATATATCAAAATTACAAGACCAAGTGCACCAAATTTCGCTCTCTCAAATAGCAACAAAAAATGAAATGGAAGTTTTGAAGAAAGGCATGGAAGCTAATATGGATGGTTTGAAGAAATGCGTGGAAGCTAAGATGGATGGTTTGAAGACTGGCATGGAAGCTAAGATGGATGACATGGAAGCTAATATAGATGAAAAAATGAAAGACAACATGGAAGACATGAAGAATGATATAAAATCAGACATGGAAAGTTTGAAGGAAGGTTTGACAAAGTTGATACAATAAATGATTCCTAATGGTGAAAATATAGTACACGAAACTCATGATGAGAACAAAATAAATGTTAATAATGATTTCATAAACTCTAATGTTGGACTAAAGACCCACCATACTCCAAAGATCGATATGGAGAAGTTTGATGGCAAGGATCCCATAACATGGATACTATAGATCGAGCAATATTTTGATCTCCATAATGTGCAAAACACGCAAAAGATACGCATTGCAAATTTACATTTAGAACAAAATACATTTGTATGGTATCGATGGCTTTGGTAATAAATAAATGTTAATATGAATTAGTAACTAATTATTTCATTTTTATTTGTATTAATTTTATTAAATATCTATTTTATTAATAATTAATTAGTAATCTTATTTTGATTAATAATTACTTAGGGTTTCTTCAAAGATTGTGATATCATATTGAATTTTCTTAAATAATAGTTCTAAAATCTGAATTTAATTTAGGGTTTAATTATTAAAAGTTTATTCCAATTATTATTACTCATTATTAGATATTATTAATTTTTAATTAATTATTCCTAAATCAACACAATATAGTAATTAATCAATAAGTTAATTATTCTAATTCTAATTATTAATAATTAAATAGTATTATTTCTTAGCATATTACTATCTGTTTAAAAGTTAATCAAAATTAAATTAAATAATTAATAAATTTATTACTTAGAAGTAAAACAAATTATTAAATTCCTAGAAATAAAATCTATTAAAATTAAAACAACAACTTTAAAATTAAACCTTAAGTAGAATATTAAATATTATTAATCTTTCCTTGTCGGCTCTTTTTAATTTATCCTTTCACTATTAATCCTGACCTAATTCCTTCTTTTATTCCTTCATTCAACAACCTGTCCTGAGGATGGATCCCCGTTGGGATTCAAAACATCGACAAATGTTCTATAGCACTATGGAAAATCTGGAGACCTCTTCAATAATTGATAACCACAGGAGCTTGAAAACCAAAGTGATATTGTCGATTCAATTGATAGTAGTTGTCCACATGCAATTTCCAGTCTGACCCAATTCTCAAAATGTAGTTATCCAACTTTTAAAAGTTTCGGAACTTTTAAGGAAGTTGAGGCACTTCAACTTTCTTTGATGGTTATGTCAGGTTCTCACAATCCTGATGAGATCCCAGAACCATGTTAGATGTAGATTTCCTAGCAAAACTGTTTCCTTCGTATTATTTCACTGGATGTAAACTCAATCTTGATGGATTATGGGTTGTTTCAAGATAAATTTTCTATTTCCCAAGATCATGTTTTTTATCAAATAAAATATTATACTCTAGTTAATTCATCTTCATGCAAATACCTTATATTAAACCCAGGATTAGAATGCATATCTCTCATGGATGCACAAATATATGAAGCCTGTCATTCTGATTATCGAGATAATGATCACCATTAGCCAAAGAGCTCATATTTGTTAAGTGATTTTGTGGATAATCGACTCCTAATATTTATTTTGAATGTCATGAATCTAATCATTAGTTTTATGGCCCAATCAATATTTTTGAGTAGCATTAATTTCTTGAATAATTTAGTGGATCAAAGACCTCATGCTAATACTAGATTTGATTTGACATGTCCTTCTAACCTTTTGAAAAGATGTTATTTTAATTGGTTTCCCATATTTACAAGGCCAAAAATTGTATCCAATTCCTTAAGATTTTGTATTACTAGTCTGGTATGGAATTGGACTCAAAGGGAACCAATGGAGAACTGAGAATATTATAGGATTATTCATCAATCTGGTCATAATTTTGGTCCTAAGAATTGTCACTTGATGAATCATTTTCCCATTGGTACACCTAATGATAGTTGTTCCACATCGGTTGATATTTTTTGGACATGGGACCCCTCGATGAAAGCAGTTAGAGAAAAGACTCTGCAGATCAGGAGTGGAGCGTGCAATGCAGAGTCCATTTTGAGTCTTAGGGGCTTTGGGGTGGGTCAAAGCCCCTTATTATGTAATCGTGGGATGGGATTATTTTTTGAATGTTGAACTCCGCCCATGGTTTTCGGACCATGGTATTGTAAATGAAAAATCTATATAAGGAGTCTAGGTATAAGTCATAAAATATAGAAAAGTGATAGAATTGAGGAAATACATTTGTATGTAAGACTTTTGTGAGTTTGATTTTGTGGTTTTGGGTTAGAGGAAAGGCTCCTGTAGCTGAGTGCGCATGGTGGAAGTGAATGTATGAGAAGGATGTGAGCATTAATGAAATACTTGTTAGACAGATCTGTGTTTCTTTTGATGCATTTTACTTTACTTCTTTATGAATATCTATGCTAAGTAAGGGTTTTGATCTGTAATTACATAGTGTAGTTATGTTTATGGTTGTTTACCCTGATTTATGCATGATTGAGTAAGATCACGCAGTCTTCTAGTAAGTTCAACAGATGTGTTGAACAACGCTTGTATAATTAATAGATCTATTATGCAAAGCTTTGCCAATGAATAAAGTACCTAAAGTGATAGTCCACTATCCCTCTAGATGCAGAAACTTGGTTCTAGCATCCCCCTATATTGCCTCGGGTGAGCCTTCGGTGCATAAGAAGACCATTGTCAAAAGGGCCGGTAATAGTAGGTTTTGTTGTTTCACGTAGCCACATTTGAACCTAGGTCTAGGCCCCATCAATACAATAAATGGTTTCGTTGCCGATACCGGGATTTGACTGAGGGATAAATGGATGTGGCATTCGTCTAAGAAAGAGATTGAAGATTGGGTAGATCTAAAATAATGTGAGTTTGTTGTGCAAGAAAAAAGAAATTCACAAATCTCTACTGAACATTGGTTACAGAAGTATATTTATACAAATCAGTACGAGATATTTTTCTCATCGTTTGCTAGTGAGATGTACAAGTGAATATCAAGACTAGCTGCACATACGAGCCAATTCAATAGCAAGCCTACTGTGTGGACTCCATATCTAATTAAGCAGCCGAAGAAGACTAATAATGTGATCGTGACAGATTTTTATTATTGGATCTATAGTATCCTTGGAAGGTTTATTATGAATTTTGCAATCGATACTTCGGTATCCTATAATGAAGTAGAGTGAAATTTTTTTAAAGGTCTGCAAGGGAAGTACTTAATTAATTGAAGTTTTAGATTAAAATGTTATTGAGTGAAAGGGGTGTACTACAGATGTGATCAGATTGATGTTCGAAGAAAGAGAACTTGGTGTTATGCGAAGCGGTAAAAGATTCAGAAAAAATTGGGGTACTTATGTTGAAACTGAATATAGTCCACCATTTGGATCTGAAGGAGAGGAAAGAAATCCCGCTAACTCGAGAAGTGTGTCGCTGATATCTAAAAATCAGTAGAGCGCTGTGGAGATTCCCCAACCTTCCACCCCCGTCACCACCATCGCCTTACTGTTACCCCACCAAGACCTCCACCTCCACCTCCCCCATTCACCATTTCCCAACCACCAAATATGCCTGTGTTCAAGGGATCAGAGGATCCAGAACAATTGTGGTTTGTTGTAGAAGAAATATGGAGTTTGTAGAATATTAAAAATGAAAATAAGAAGAAAGCGCAGTTGGTTACCGTGTTGCAAGACAGAGCATTGTACTAGTATATGAAATATACTACGACGAATGCAAATGCTACATTGGTTGAGACAAATACTGCATTGAATGTTGAGTTCAAGAAACAAAATTTGCAGTCCCATTGTATCACAGAGATTTAAGAAATTACTAAGCCAAATAAGCTTCAATACCCCTGACGAACAACATAGAGAATGGTTTATTACTGCGTTGTTTCCTCATCTCATATTTCCATTGTCACAACAAAAGAAGAAGAGCTAGAGATCGCGATGAAGCTAGAAGCTTCGCCGGTAGCTAATACTAGCGTGGGAGTTCAGTAGATTCAAACCCAGTTAGAGAGTTTTCATATGGAGCTCCAAGGTCTAAAGAAGGGAAAGGAGGTCAGATCTGATATGAGTTCGTAGGTATGGTGTACCAAGTGCAAAGTGGAGGGTCACTAGAAGGAGGAGTTCCATATTTATAAAACCTTTTTGGGCGATGGGATGTCGAGTCCATTGAAGCCTGGATCAAGTGTTGAGTGAAGTGTATGCCCTAATGTCTGGTGTAGCATATGCGAAGTGGAAGGCCAAAATTCCATGGACTATTTTCATCTGCTGTAAAAATATGTCAAATTGTTGAAGTAACTATTTCGTAACTATAGTAGTTCGGTAGGAAATGATGAAAAACATTGTCCAAGCTACGATCTAATGATGCAACACAATCCTGGTGCATATAGAATGCAAGTAGAAGGGCATGAAGCCCCAGGCTCGCCAACAGCGCAAGGAGGTTTCCAGGGGTGAGGACGTGGACGAGGAGGTGGCACTGGTCGTGGACGAGGGTGGATCATATGTTACAATTGTGGACAAAATGAACATTTTGTCAATGATTGTTAGAATCCTATTGCAGATTCTTGTAAGTATTATCAAGAATTTGGTCATGAAATCAAAGATTGTCCCATTTATTAGTTGAAATGTAGGAGAAGCGCAACTAGCAGAAGGCTCAGAACATACAAATGATGAGTGTTGAACCACATCAAGAAGATCCAAGCATTAACATAGTAACACGCAGTGATGTGCGTAGTGGAGAGGACTGTGCAAAGGGAAAGAAGCCTGTGACGAAGACATGGGTGTGGAAGGTTGAAGATAAGAATGTTGGGTTTAATTTACAGTGCAAGAAGGATAAATTTATGGAAGCAAAGAAGACATTTATGGCCCCTAAAGATTTGACATCAATTGCACATAGGCAACTATTTCTGCTGAAGAATAAGCCTAAGGAGAACACTTAAGCGAATGAAAATGACTCATTTATCTTGGCGTCCTTATTGTAGATGTGTATGAAGCTACTAAAGGAACAAAAGGCTATAGAATGGTTAGAGGAGCTGATAGATAACTACGCTGGCAAGGAAGAGCCATCATTGGAACCACGTGCAGTAAATAAAGTGTACAAAAGTAAGAAGAGAATCGGTTGGGAGATGTGGTTCAATGCTCAAATCGAAGATTATTAGATGGATCAAGTCATTCTAGATCTAGGATCATATGTCAACGTTTTTCTGAAACAAACATGGGAGTGGATGGGAAGGCCTAAGCTATAATGGTCATCAATTCAACTGAGGATGGAAAATCAACATAAGATCATTCCTAGGGGAAGATTTCTGGGAATCAACATAGATATTGATGGAACAAGCGTGTTATTCGACTTCGAAGTTATTGAGATCATCGATGATAGCAATCCTTATCCTGCATTGCTTGGATTTTATTGGGCTTACAACATGGATGCTATAATCAACCTGAAGAAAAGGTGGATGATATTTGAAAAGAATGGTACCTGAGTTGTTGTTCCAATATATCCTTCCAAAGGTGCACGCTATACAGAGCCTGTCCATCATGAGTATGGGGATGCTGAGATTGAACATATCTATAAGCTTACTATGCAAGACGAAGACTAGATTAATCCCACCGCAGATGGCATAATATGTTGGGAGTGCGATAGTTTGTGTGTTTCAGATTCCGATGAAGAGCTCGAGCATTGGCAGAATCGCTTGCATGAAGTAACTACTAATCGATGAAACCAAATTACCAAATCTCTAAACTATGTTAGATTGGAAGTGTGTGAATTTCCTTTTTATGACGAAACGGGGAAAGTTGTCTTATTTCTGGAAGAATTTGAGGAAAAGGTCCCTGAGGATCAGAGATACGAAGCTTTGGACTTCACATTGAGGTCCACTCCAGCCCGAAGGTGGGGCGAACATAGAGATAATTTAGGAGGATGGAAGGAGTTCTACAAATTGATAAGGATGAGGTTTAGTCATGTAGAAATGAAGATCGTGGAGAAGTATGATGGTAAGAAATATTATCGCGAGCATTTATCTTGCTGGACTGCAACTTGGGGTCTCAAACCTCAACAAGAGTGGGTGCACATGTTCTCTCATCGCATGGATACGATACCTCAGCAGTGGTATCTTGAAACAGAGCTATGCCATGGCACTACGGATTGGGATGAGATTATGGAAGGATTATTTTTAACTTAGATCTTCGCTGATGGATGGGAGTGTATTATGGGGCTCTTCAAGAAGTCAAAGTGGGAGTATTTTTTAATTACCAAGGAGCCAAGGAATACGGTATATCCTGATTGGGTTGCACAGTTGGAACAAGCCCATGAATGTTACAATTTGACCGTAGAGGAAGGTGAGGAGGATCTGTGCGACGTTAATATCCCTGAGTCAGAAGGAAAACGCGAGGTTGTAGGGATTTAGGTAGCGATTCCGGACATAAAACAACTGTCCAAGACTCAAGAAGTCAACATAGGCTCAGAGGCAGAGCCCAAATTTGTGAATATTTGGTATTATTAGGATGATGACACATTAAGAAAGGTCACTAAATTGCTGCATTAATACCAGGACCTGTTCCCAACGAAGTTCTCATAATTGAAAGGCATTGCAGGTGATCTAGGAGTTATGAAAATCACTTTGAAGCCTGATGTGAAGCCGGTCAAGCAGCGCCCATATCGACTAAACCCAAAGTATAAGGAGAAAGTGAGACAAAATGCTTAGTGTTGACATCATTGAACCAGTAGAGAAGTCTGAGTGGGTTATCCCTATTATGGTCTAAGAAAAGAAGACTAAGGGCGAGATAAGGATTTGTGTTGATCTCCACAAGCTGAACAATGCATGTTTCCATGATCTCTTTCCGACACCATTCACAGATGAATTATTGGAGAATGTTGGTGGGAAGAAAGCCTACTTATTTATTGATGGATTCTCAGGGTACCATCAGATCAGGATTATGCCAGAAGAGAGGAGCAAGACCACCTTCGCTACAGAGTGGGGGTTCTTTTAGTACACCGTCATGCCATTTGGTTTAAAGAACATGACAACTGTATTTTCCAGAGTTGTTGTCGCAACTTTCAAAGAATATATCCACAAGTTCCTTGAAGTATATTTGGACGACTAGATAGTCTTCATCCTATTAAAGAAGCATGTTTGTAGTTTGTGCTTGATGTTGGATACCCGTAGGAAGTATGAGATCTCCTTAAACCTGAATAAGTGCATCTTCTTCATATCGTACGGTGTTTTGTTGGGACATATTGTGTTGAAACAAGGATTGATGGTAAAACTTGCAAATATTTCCGTGATTATCAATTTGGAACTCCCAACAAGTGTAAAGAAACTATGCACGATGC
This sequence comes from Pinus albicaulis, assembly GCA_034641835.2. Taxonomy (NCBI): domain Eukaryota; kingdom Viridiplantae; phylum Streptophyta; class Pinopsida; order Pinales; family Pinaceae; genus Pinus; species Pinus albicaulis. Next base: position 1,154,037,828 of record CM076584.1, read on the forward strand.
TTAAACATATAATATATTACAAGAAGTTCATTAAGGAATACACAGAGATCACTATGCGAATTGAGAAATTATTAAAGAAACATGTCAAGTTCTATTGGCACGAATATTGTCAGAAGAGCCTCGATTTACTGAAAGAAAAGATGGTGACTGTGCCTATTCTCGTCTTCCTATATTGGAAGAAGGAATTTTATGTATACGTCGATGCGTCTTGCATAGCTTTGGGAGTTTTGTTAGCACATCCTGGGGAAGGAGATATTGATCACCCTGTAGATTTTGCAAGCAGGAAGTTGTCCAAGGTAGAGAGGAGCTATTCCACCATAGAGCGTGGAGGGTTGGAAATGGTATATGCACTACAAAAATTCAGACACTATCTATTGGGTGCACACTTCAAGATTTTCACGGATCATTGTGCTTTGAAGTACCTGGTCAACAAGCCTGTGTTGGGGGGGGGAATATTTTTCAATGGTTAATGTTGTTCCAAGATTATTATTTCGAAGTAATTTTCAAGCCAGGATGTTTAAATGTCATACCAGATCATCTTCCTAGGATCGAGACAAGAGAGGAACCGATGAATCTTGAGGAAGGATTACCTGATGCGCAGTTGTTCGCTATCAAGGTTGCATATGAGCATTTACTAGAAAACATTTAGTTTCTCTCAACGGGAATCACACCCGCGGAGTACACTACGCAGTAGAAGAAAGAGATGGTCGTAAGGGTAGTATATTTTACTCTGATTGTAGGAAATATGTATAAAATGGGGGTTGATGAGATTCTATGAAGATATGTTCTTGAGCATGAACGCCACAACATACTGGTTAAATTACATGACGAAGTGGCTGGAGCTCACTACACAGGAAAAGCTACTGCGCAAAATATTCTGCGAGCTGGATTATGGTGGCATACAGTACATAAAGATTCAAAGCTGTATTTTAGCACATGTGATGTTTGTTAGAGGAATGGAAGACCATCGGGACGAGATGAAATAGCGTTGCACCCCCAAGTTACGTTGCAATCTTTCGATAAATGGGTGATTGAATTTGTGGGACCAATCAATCCACCAGGAAAGAAAACAGGTGTGTGATACATAATTATTGTGACTTATTACCTCACTTGATGGGATGAGGCACAACCAGTGAATAATTGTACTGTAGACATGATGGAAAAGTTCATTTTTGAACATATTGTGTCATGGTTTGGATGTCTGAAAATCTTTATTAGCGACAGGGATATGCATTTTCTGGATAGCACTATTGAAGCCTTGACCAAAGAATTCCAAGTGGGTCACAAAAATAGCACGCCATATCACACCCAGAAAAATGACACGGTTGAAGCCTTCAACAAAATACTAGAGAATGCGCTGAAAAAGGTGTGCAACATTAACATAAATGATTGGGATATGCACATTCCTGCAGTTTTATGGGCCTACATAACTACTTGTAAGAAGCTGATATGTCAGACCCCGTATCGATTAGTATAAGGCCAGGAAGTAGTAATGATGATGGACTATATTGTACCTAGACTTCACATCACAGTAGTGACAAATATGATAGCCACCGACGTTATGGAGCAGAGATTGGTGCAATTGCTCGAGTTGGAAGAGGATCGGCTCATCGCTGGGTTTCATTAGTAGTTTCAGAAGGAGAGGGAGAAGGCTTGGCATGAACAACATATTAAGAAAAATACGTTCAAGGATGGAGACCTAGTTCTTTCATATGATAACAAGTTTTTGAAGTTCCCAGGAAAGTTACAAATGCATTGGTTGGGTCCTTACATCATCTAGAATGTGTTGGACGAAGGCGTAGTTCAGCTCGCAAAGCTGAATGGAGAATTGTTACCTGATCATATTAATGGAAGCCGATTGAAGTTGTATAAAGATGATTTCATCCCTGGAACCTCGCAATGACTATATGGCAAACGCAGAGTCCTAATGTGCCTCACAGTTGATAGTGGGAATAAGACAATAAATGAGTTGTAGGTACAGGCGAGCGTGATTCAAGTGAGCAGGTTTCAGCAGAGCGTGGCTCAAGCAAGTGAAGTCCAAGAATTTGGAAAGAAACTAGTGTGCTGAAGCTATTCCACCATTTAAGGATGCCTTGAGTGGAATCAAAGAAAATATCAATAACGCACCAGCATTGTGACTCGGGACGAGTTGCAGTTTTGTGTTGGGGGCTTGTTGGACATGGGACCCCTTGATGAAATAAGTTAGAGGAAAGACTCTGTAGATCAAGGAGTGAAGCGTGTAGCATAGAGTCCATTTTGAGTCTTAAGGGCTTTGGCGTGGGTCAAAGTCCCCTATTATGTAATGAGATGAGATTATTTTGTGAACGTTGAACTCCACCCATGGTTTTTGGACCATGGTATTGTAAATGCAAAATCTATATAAGTAGTCTAGATAGAAGTCATAGATTATAGAAAAGTGATAGTATTGATTAAATGCATTTGGATGTAAGACTGTTGTGTGTCAGAGTATGTGGTTTTGGGTTGAGGGAAAGCTCTTGCAGCTCAGTGTGCATACCCCTGCAGCTGAGTGCACAAGGTGGAAGTAAATGTATAAGAAGGATTTGAGGATTAATGGAAGACCTGTTGAGATAGATCTGTGTTTCTATTGATGTGTTTTAATTTAGTTTTTGTTTATGATTATATATGCTAAGTAAGGGTTTCGATCTGTAATTTCATAACATAGTGTTGTTTATGTTTTTTTACCTTGTTTTATTCATGATTAAGTGATATCGCGTAATCTGCTAGTAAGTTCAAAAGATGTGTTGAACAAGGCTTGCATAATTAATAGATATGTTCTATGAAGCGCTACCAAGGAAGAAAAACCCTAAATCCACAACACATTATCCATCTGGATGCAAAAACCTAGTTCTATCATTCGCCTATATTGCCTCGGGTGAGACTTTGGTTTGCGTAAGCAGATCGCTGCCAAAAGGGCTGGTAATAGTGAGTTTTGTTGGTTCAAGTAGCCACATTTGAACCCGGGTCTAGGCCCCATCAATCCAACAATATTGACAATTATCCTTATAATTTTAGCATATTAATTGAAATTTCATTCTCTCAAGAGTTTCAGGGTTTTCAAAAGGATTGTTTGGAATTCGATGATAAAAGCTATGATTGGATGGAAGCATATTACTCAGTAAGCCCTTATCCTAATAACAAACTTCTATCTTTCTTAATGTTTGTTAAGAAGGACAATACAGATGAAGGTACATTCACAAGATGTTTTTGAGGTTTTTTTGATTTTTCCTCTAATCGAAAAGGTAAGGTTTTAGGTTGGTTATGGTTAGTTGTTATGACACATCTTTCTGCCTCTAGAAAAGACCTTCTATATTTTGTGCAAGCTACTAAAGTTCTTATATTTTCTCTTGCACATTGTTTTATATCAATTTTAATTGATCCTATCTTTATGTTTGTAGGTTGGGAGAAACTTTGGTGGCTACATTGGAAATTTCACTATACCTAACCCTAGCCTTCTAGTTGGTTAGAGTAGGAGTTAGTCTAGTTTCATTTTAGTTTTCTTTTGCTTTGCATTCATCTTCTATTTTTCCCTACATCTAGTTTGTGCATTTTCTTTTTATTTTATTCCTATCTTGCTTGTTTCGTTTCTTTTGAGTCTTGTATTTACTTATTCTTTTGTCCCTCTTTCCTTGTCATGTAATTTATTTTGTGTTTGTTCAATAAGACCTTGCATGAAACTGCTTTCATTTGGCTCACAAGACAATATGGCAAAGTTTTCAAAAATAAATTGTGATGGCATCAACTCTTGGCTAATCTGTATCCCTACTTATTTATCTTGGTAATATATTTAAAGTTTATGATGTCTAAATGGAAAATATGTTTCGTTCCAAAAGGAAATCCTTTGGTTGAACTACGAAGCCAATATATTTTTCAAGATCTTCACTCCTGACTCAACCTTGTATTAAATGGTGTTTTGACCCGTCGACTCAATTAAGTAGAGAAGGGAAAGAAGAAAAACTTTAAACTAGCATATTAATAGAGGGAATTTTAACCTAAAAGTGGCCTCCTAAAGAGAAATCAAGAAATAAATAAGAAATTCCATGTAGATAATTCTTTAATATCACTTTACTTTTATCTATGTTCCACAATATTTATTAGCACAAGATCTAATAATATTTTTAATATGTTATTTCTAATTTTTTACTTTTATTGAAATCCTTCAATATATGGAACTTTTATTACAATAATTGTTTATATATATTTTGTATTTAAATTTAGTTGTCTATATTTATATTTTATATTTAATGGCTAAGTTACCCTCCCATACATTAAAGGAACCACTGATATTAGATCAAATATTTTGTCCAAGAAGAACATTAAAATTGTATTAAAACCCCATAAAACCCTCAAGCAACTATTCCAGTTCGCCAAAGACAATTCAGACCCCACGCTAGGATCATGGGTCTATCAGATTCCTTGTTCTTGCAATAAATCATATATTGGTCAAATTGGTTGTCCTTTCGAAGCCCGACTCAAAGAACACATAGTTGATGCCAACCATAATCGTCTTTCAAAGTTTGCCATAGTTGGCCACTCATTTAAGTCCAAGCACTTAATTTGTTTTGATCAATCAAAAATCGGTGCCTCCATTCCTTTCTATAACTCTCGAATTATTCGAGAAGCCTTCAAATCGAGAAGAACCCTAATAATTTTAATAGAGAGGATGGATACAAGCTGAGCCAATCCTGGAAACCCTTAATCTACCATCTCACCCATTGATTCCCCCACCCTACCTTGATTTCCTTTCTCCCACCCTTGGTGGTCTGCATGAAACCCCCCTTTCCCCAAAATCATCATTTCCAAATGCAGTAGTCTAACCAGCCTGCTTTTTTGCCCTGAAAATTATGGAAGTTTAGGTAAGATTTTAATAAAATCCAGCATATATTTTTGAAAATCTAGGCTGCAGCTGCCAAAGTTCTATATTTTGGGTGCCCTAGAGGTTTTTGATGGTGCTCAATCCATTTCCACCATCAAAAACATGATTCAAACACTACTACTGCAAGATTTCTTGAAATTTTTTACCTAGATTCAGACCATTTTTTACCATCCGAGCAATTCCTCGACCTTCATAGACTTCTTCTTTCCATATTGTACCCATTTCACACTCTTTCAATCTTATTTAACATTCTTATATTATATTCCCCATTTTATTTAATTAATAGATTTAATTTAATATTAATTCTTACTTCATTTTTCTGATTTATATTTTAGATTATTTATTTTTAATATTAATTCTTACTTAATCTACAATTTATATTTTATATTATTTATTTTTAATTAATTGTTATTTTAAATCATGAATTTTCAACTAATTCCTATTTTATTATTTAAATAAATAAATTTTCAACCAATTTCATTTCATTTCATTTTTAATTTTGAAATTAATCAAATATCTTTTGAATTATTATTTTGAATTAATTCTTTTTAGTTTTATATTTATTATTATTTTCAATTATAAATTTGGTCAAATTCAAAGTACAAATATTATTTTAATTAATTTTATTTAATTCCTTAAATATCAATTTGGCCATATTCTTGTGTCACTTATCAATAAATAATTTATTCTCCACACGTTAACCCTATAGATGTTTTGTTCCTTTTGTCTTATAAAACTGACACTTCAACACTCGTTTACTCAAAAAACTTTTGTTATGGATAAGTTACACAAACGCACTTGGGAGAAAGATCCAAGGAGAAAGAAGACGTAATATATTTAAGATTTTAATCCCACTCACAATCATTAAAAAAATCATACATAGGGGCCAATATTTCTTGGATCCAAAATTCTTATTGCTCAATTAAGGACTAATTCTCATCAACTTCGTTGTGAAACAAGGCGCTGGAAAAGGCCAAAAGAAATGTGGGAGGTGGATCTACCGAGGTACTAAACAGGCTCGCTGGCAGCAGAGAAACACCGAGGAATGTGCTTATCAAAAGATTGATATACTTATTATCCTTCTCTCCTATTGAAGCATTTGAGGTGTGACTAGCCTTATGTTGACGTGTTTGAAGTTGAGAAAGGAAAATAAAAGATTATATCTTTAACCGGATAAGTGGAAAAATCGAGGTAATCTACATGGTGAATCAATACTTCATGAAAGACTGAGACCTTTCACTTAAATATAAAAACTAAATAGAGAAGCTGGAGTTCTACCAGTGTGTTTCCAAGTGTTGTCGTTGTGACAAACACCCTCCAAATTTTTTCCTACACTTGAATTTTGGAGCCTGATTCTATAATCTGTCGTTCCTTGATTTCTCGTAGTCGTTTCATGGTTGGTTGATGTTTCTAACTGCTAAAGCCACTTTATTATAGACACAACAAGGAAAATCCCTTCTAGCAGAGGTTATAATAAAGGTTTTTAGTGTTATAAAATTGGAAAATTTTGTCAAAAAAACATCCGCTAAAACATCTGTTTGTGATAGCGAATGTTTTAGCAGAGGTTTTAATGGAACTTTATCACATTTGAAAAAATATGGGGGGTCAGATGTTTTAGCAAATGATTTTTTGTGGTGCGCTTCATGGAACATGAAGCATCAGTGTGCTACATATATAAAAGCACTGAGCGACATACATAACTAAAAGCACTGAGGCGTTGAATTCAAAGAACATTGGCTCATAATACATACCGCACTAGCGCTAATATATAAAAAAGCCTTGGAGTGTTCTTGTAAGGAACGGATGTGAGGCATGCAAAAAATAATTGATGTATTGATGTTTTTCTTTAAACTTACAGCGCTGATGTGTATCATTTGTACAAATGCCCCAGTGCATTAGTTATACAAAAGTACCGGTAATGTTAGTTTTCATAATGCACCGGGCTGAAAATAATATTTTGTAGGACTGAGGTGTTAGTTCTATGCAAGCACTGGTGTGTTAAGAATTACAATGCATCAGGTTGTTAATCTCAAAAAATACCAGTGCTTGAAGAAATAAACGCCTCAGTGGTGTTGTTCCCCGAAATGGCACCATTCATGCAAAAATATGTTGTCAGAGTGCTTTTATATCAAATAGTGCACCAATGTGTTTTTATGTTATAGATGCACAGATTTTTTAAATGTGATTTTCTCTTTTTTGGAAGCATAGACTTGTTACAGTGCAGTTATTGTAATTTCTTAAATCCATTATTTATAAAAAAATTGACATATATCTTATAATAGTATTCATATAAATTAAAATTTGATTAGTGCATTTGTATATGATGTTTGGACTAATTTTTTATATTATTAGATTTCACATCTTTTCATTACAATATTTAATCATTCATGTATTTATTTAGTGGTGTAACATTTCAAAACGACATTAGACAACACGATAGAATAAATTAAAATGTATTTTATTATATATCAATAAGAGGTTGTTTTTCGTATGAAATGGGATTGAATTTGGTAACCCCTTGTATTTCAATTGGGACACTATGCTCACTAGATAAAACAAAATGTATGATTTTCATAGACAATTATTTGAAAAAATAGAACATGTTGCAGTGATATCCAAATAGATCATCATTCTTCTCTGGAATTGTTATCAATGCTCAAGCTACTTATATGGCTTCGGTTATTTCTATTTTGGAGGAATGTTTTGTTGATTGCATTGATTGTTTTCGTCTTCTTGATCATGTTCCATCTGCAAACATAAAAATAAACTGTAATGAGTGTATCTACATTTTGGAGAATAATGAAAATATAAATGAATAATATACATCAATGTAAATCAAATAGAAATGAACCATAGCAAGAAATGACTCATAAACTGTGCATATGGTTTTAAAACCATGTCTCATGCCTTGTTACAACAAGTCTTATGTTGACGTAGTTCCATACTTTGTTTCCTGCATGTTTTAAACCCCATTATAAATTATAGATTTAATATTAAGGATTTTTTTGTTTTATTAATTATAAACTAAAAATAAAACAACATAGATACTTACAAATTCCACAATCAATTTTTGATATGTCAACATATACTCATAACCCTTATTTAACCCAATGTCAATCAATTCATTCGATGACTCTTCTTTGTATGTTAGCACCTATTTGAATACATTCAAGGATGTTTGTTGTAAAATAACTTAAAATATATAAAAATGAAACCTTGAGTTATTATAAGAAATATTAACAATTACTCACAAAATCGGAAATAGGGAAAATTTTAAGAACCCCCATAAATTTATATGTATAATAAATGGGTGAATCCCCATGATACATAGGAAAAATGGAAGGCGATTTTATTAATAATATAATATGTATCTATAATTTTTGGCGAACCTCTCACGAGATTATATTATCTTGTAAAATCATGGCGAATCAGTAGTACAAATGGTGAATCACTAGTACAAAATGGCGAATCGTTGTCTAGTGGAGTTCAAAGTGTTGGTTCCAATGAAGATATGGTAGTTGAACCAAGAGTTGAAGGAAGCGAACCACCGAGACCAAGCATGGCACATGGTGACTCGTGAGGGAAGTAGTTCTCGTGCAGTTTGGAAAACGCGTTCTAGTTCTACTAAGCGTAGTGTTGTTGCTCATGCTAATTTTAGGAAAATGTATCTTCAGTCTCCCGGTAGACACACCAAAATGTTATCACTAAATTGAGGCTAATGGGCTGCTTCAATAGTCAACCTAGAGAAACTATTTCAAACCTACTTTTGGCTGGAACTTAGGCTTTCCAACTTGAGAGGGCTCTCTCAAGGATAAGAATGATATTCAATAGATAAAGATCAAAAGATGATGGCTAACTCTTACATGTGCTTTGATTTATTTTTTATTCAGATGAAGGATGCAAATAAATGGCTACCATTGGGCATGGAGTCAGTATGGAAACTCAATCACATATAAAACATCTCTCATGGAAGTTGAGGCATGTGTTTTCCCATTAAAACATAACATAAGCAGTAGACTAGATGCATAAAGGAAGTTGGAACATGTTTAATCATGAATTCCAAGTAATTACACTCAAAGTAAACTGAAAGAAGATTAAAAGAGTTTGTAGAACAAACACATACAAGAATACATGATGAATCTCAGAAATAAGTTTGTTGCAACTGTATATTACTGACAGAAAAAAATTACAAAAGTAGCTTGTAGCATTACCTCCATCAAACCTCTTCTAATCCTCTCATCTGCCTATTTATAGAGTGAGGACTCATACTGTTGGCCCTCTAATCCTCTATGGGTAGGTGTGGAAGGCGAATAGACAAAAGGAGTCCAAGTGACCTTGGAATGTGGAATCCAAGAGTCACATTAATGTAATATAAATTCACATATATGGTTAATAGTAAAGGAAATCACGCTTATCTTTATCATTTTCCCTATTCTTGTGTGTATACCATGAGTGTGTTTAACATGGTATCAGAGCGCAGGCAAGGCCCTGACATTTTTAGATTCTATCAGTCCCAATTTTAGTTTTTCTTTAGACATATTCTCTGCCTCCTGAGCACTTTCTCCTCATTGTTTTATGTGTTTATGACTATTCGTTGTCATCGGCCTTGTGCTTTCACACCGCTCCTCATACCTGCGGCTTACATTTCCCAAAACTATTTCAAGGAAAACATACCCTATGATTATCGCATTCCATGATACATAGTCTCGCTCGGGCATTGTTGTGAACATATCCTCAACCTCTGCGTGCTCTATCTCCTTGGTATTCAAAATTTTCTATCTCCTCACTGCTCGCTACATTGAGGGAGGGCTGAAATAGTGGTATCTTCTTATCTACAATACCAGTGAAGGGTTAATCGATGCTAAAAAATGGGGTTGGTTGAATATGCCCTTTCACTGGTCATGAAGATTTGAAGTGCTATGCGTTAGAATGGTTTGTAAACCATATCTTGAAATATGTGTGTTGTTGAGTGGAAGTTGTGAATGATGCACTGGAGGACGATATGGTCGCGGTCTCAATACTGTGTTGAGCTCCTTTCGAAGATGGTGTAATGGCCCGTGTTAAATTTTTTTGGTCGTATTATATGGTTGGTGTATTGTATTCTACATTCATTATTTTTTTAGGATCGATATACATTTGGAAGTGAATGCGTTGTGATGGGTGTTGGGTATGTTGGTGTGACTACTACGATTAAGATATTTCGAACCTATTACTAGACACCTCGCTCGGCCCACTAGTTTACATTACCACCTCCATCAGTATTGCGGCATCTGGTATTGACATCACTCCACAGGGGGGAAAGTAATGGTGTTGTGAATACCATATGTTACTCGTAGTTCATTAAAGTACCATACCACTAATTTCTCCGTGCAATACCATCGCCTAGTCAATAATACTTCACAGTGGTTTTTTAATACCACCAGAAGCATTGGTTCATACCACACAATATGAAACAATCATCATTCATACCACTGCCCTCCTCCTTCACACTTGCTCTCCCCTCCCTCTCGGCCACGCTACTCACTACCAAGCTGCAGCTCGGCCTCGGCCTCAACCTCCCTCCTCATAGCCCCTCGCTCACCTATCTTGTAGCCCCATCCCTCACCTCTCACCACTCTCCCTCCCTACGCGCTCTCGTCCCCTCCATTTCCCATCATCGATCCCCTCTCACCTCCCCTCCCCACGCTCCCCCTCACCGCTCCGCTCCTCCTCGCACACCTCCCCCGTCCCCCTCACCTCCCCCTCGACACTCCCTCTCTCACAGTTCCTCCAGCTGCCAACTACTCCACTCCCCTCCCCCTCGACACTCCCTCTCTCACAGTTCCTCCAGCTGCCAACTACTCCACTCCCCTCCCCCATCGTTGCGCTCACCGTCCCCACCACTTCATCTCCCCGTCCCACAGCTCTGCGCTCACTCCCTCCCCACCTCCTCGGCTCCCTCCCATGGCGGCTCCATATGAGTTGGAATGTCTTGAGGGCTGCCACGCCAAATGCGTTGAATCCCATTGCTTGATGCCTGAGATTTTATTGTGCGTTGTGAGTTGCATATGCTGGTTGTGAAAGTTGGATGGTAAATGTTACTCCTCTTCATTGAACTGGAAAGGGATACAAACATTTCTGCTTGGTAATGGGGAATTGGTTGTATGCATTTATTCCTTGCTATTGACTGTTGCATAAGTGTGTATGGTTCTTGAAAATAATGTTTTTAAATGAGCATATATATGCGTTGAGTTTTTGTGAGCCGTAATATATATACCGATGTATGTTCAACGTATATATTGATATATGTTGAAATTTTATCCTAATCGTTGCTCCAAAACCTACCATCAAGGATTCATATTGTTTGTAGAAGAAGATATTGCATAATTTCTAGAGAAAACTTTGGTATATAGTGATAGAATTGAAACTCACACTCTTTATTTTCTTGCTGTTAATATATATATATATATATATATATATATATATAGATATGGTTAAACTTGAAAGAATATTAGAGTTATTTAGAACTCTAATCGTATCCACTACTAATGACACAGTCAAAATCAGTAAAGACACTCTTTTTGACATCCAGATCTATCCACATACTACACAAGAAAAGATAGATTTTTTGCAGCTTGAGTCTCAGCTTCAGCAAGATGAGTTACAGCAACATAAGCATCATGACACCCATCAACAACGAGAAAATGGTCAAGTCAGTAACATTGAGGTTGACTCCCATCGTGTTCCTTACACAAGAGTAGATTTGCATACATAAGCAAGCATCTAGCCTGCACCTTCCAAGCCCATCATCAGACCTCGGGAAGAGCTTTTCCATAACAAGCATAGAACAGGTCTTGGATGTGAAAAGGAGTTGTCCTTTCATATTCCAGACTCCTCCAAGCCCATAAAATTTCATAGTGTCAGATTTCTTCATGATAGCTCACCTACAGTTGTCCTAGATTCTTCTCCTCTTCCACAGAATTAACAACATATTATAAAATTCCAACGCTATGATCAAGTTGGCCATATGAAATATCATTGTTTCGATCTTCACCCATGCAAGAATTGTGGTAGACACGCCCATTCTTCACACATATGATTCAGAAACAAACCTCCTGCAAGAACAAAGATTCATCTTGGATGGATCGCTTCTTGGTAATGGGCATCAACAACCAAGAGGATGTTTAAGTCACATGTCAGAACTTGTTCTAGAATATTGAACAATCTTGCAGTTGAGTTTTCGCCATCATCTCACCTTGTACCTGACATGGGGGGGACATGATGGTCATCTACAAGCTTCGAAGCCACATCAAGCGAGCCTGAGCCACAATCTCTCATAACAGATTCAGCTTTGTATCTCGAGACATAGCAATTCAAGCGAGCCTGAGCCACAACCTATCATTCCAGATTCAGAGTTGTAGCCAGAACATGAATGCCCATGAGCATGCCTTTGGTTGGTGGACAACCTTAAACCATCTATGCAAGGTTGATATTCTTCCTCTTCAAATAATTCTGGACAGTTCCTCTAACAGGAGACTTCAACTTCTTGCCAGTTTTGGAAGATTTCTTGGAAATGCATCAATCATTCTAGAGTTGGTGGTCATCCTTAAACCATCACAGGTTGTAGACCTCATTTCTTCTAGGTTGAAGGTCTCCATATTCAAAATATGAGGAGCACTTCCTCTTGCAGAAGACCTCAGCTTCTTGCCAGATTTGGAAGAGTTCTGGGAACTGCACTAAGCGTTCCAGTGTTGGTGGTCATCCTTAAACCACCTCTCTATGCCAACATTTCAGAGAGATCATTCAGCCTAAGTGCTACCATTCATACTTTTCCATTTTTGTATTATAGCTCTCTTCTTGGACTCACACATACGCCTTCAGATTAAGGTGGGGAATGTTGGATACCTAATCCTCTATGGGTATGTTTGGAAGGCGAATGGGCGGAAGGAGTCCAAGTGACCTTGGAATGTGGAATCCAAGAGTCACATCAATGTAATGTAAATGCACATCTATGGTTAATAGTAAAGGAACTCACACTTATCTTTATCATTTTCCCTATTATTATGTGTGTACCACGAGTGTGCTTAACACATACAAATTGATTTCCACATTGCTAGCTTCAAATTCCTAACTCAAAGACCTATTTCAAATAGGATTACCTCACTTGGAGACTTCCGAGAGATATTTTTTGTTTGGCAGAGTTAGAATACAAAAAGGACTCTTCTTTCTTTAAATAACTCAAAAAATATATTTAATAATTCTTATCAATTGAAACCAGCTAATTTTCTGAGTGTACTGGACTGCTTATGTGTCATCATGCCACGTGAATGCTGATCTGGACCTCTTCCTAGTCAAATTTTACAAATTTTACACAAATCTGGTTAGTGAAAATTATGAAAAATAGGCCTCAAAGATGAGTGCATAAATTATAAACCCTGATGGATTTGCAGAAACTGAGAGAAATTTTTGTAGATGGGCTTGTGCTGAAGAAAACCCTCCTTCAAATATCCAAAAATATTTTTCATTTGGTCATAAATTGAAGTTGAATTTTACTTCTAAAACAATCATGTACAGGAAATTTCAGGAGAGTTCGTAGCATTTTCATTTGACCACCTTTTGCATAACCTTTGACATTTATGACTATTGGAGAGTTTTTCTTGGGTATAATAAGCTAAGTACATGCCTCTAGCACCCTCTTCCATGTATTTTTTGAAGGATTTTTAGCTTAAGGAAACCTACAGTGAGTTCGTAGTGAAAACTTAGCCTCAAACCTGGATTACGCTACGAACTCACCTAGTTTGGCAGATTTTTGTGTAATTTTTTCTTCTTTTCCCAAAAATCATCTTTGAAGCCTTAACATGTCTTTTGATGATAGCTTAAGACAAAAAGTGACCAAAAATGTGTGTCTTACCATGTTTAACATCAACATATTGCATAATCACTTTAAGACCCTTTTTCTTCAATTCGGCTTGTAGCATCTCTATCCAACCAAAATAACATGCTGAGGTGTTAGCCAACTTATATACTGGAGTTAAGACCTTGTAAAATTGAATTGAGATGGTGAGCTATCCAATGGTGAGGTGGAAAAAGTGATGTGATCTTATGCTTGATGATGTGTCCAACATGATGTGCTAGCAGCCCAATCATCTTCTATGATGAGTGTTCTCACTAAAAAAAGTCTCCATTGATACACTTTAACCATTCCATATGATTGATGTGCTTCAAAAACACATTTAATTCTTGAAAAACTTTAAAATTCTCTCTCGATGCAAAAACATATTTTTTAGGAAAGTTCGTAGCAAATTCTTACTGTTTTACACTGATTTCGCCACGAAATTTGGTATTCTTTTCAAATTTCACTGTAATGACCAATGTTGTAATAAGAAAATGTTGAATAGGGTTCTCCACATAGACTTAATAATAAGGGATTTTCCAAAAAAAATTATGTCGAGAGCGTCCCACCCATCAAGATCACGAGGCTTTGCAATCATGACCCATTTTACTAAGTATAATTTACCCTCTCCCATAGATCTAGACCATAAGAAACAAGCCACGATCGACTGAATTTCAGAAATAACACGGGCATGAAAAGTGAATAAGTGCATTCAATAGGTATCTAACTGTTAAAGTACAAATTGAACCAAGGTGAAGCTACCATCCAAAGATAGAGCCTGAAGAGTCCATTTCGACAGTTTTTTGTGAAATTCCTGGATCAACCAAGACCGGTCCTGAAAATGGTAGTTATTATGCCTCAGTTTAAAGGCCAAATATGTGAAATCATCCTAGAGGGGTTTGGAGTCTACCCCAAATGTGTTATAAATCATCCAGATCTCATTTGTGATATCAACAGAGTATAAGAGCACAAACTTATTTATGTTTGCAATCAATTTCGATGGAATTCCATAACGATAGAACAAGTGGAAAATATTTTCACATTGAGTTAAAGAAAACACACCAAAATTCAAAATATTTTCTGCAAAAAATAAGTGAGTGAAGCATACCTCACGGCCAATGTGAATGCCACAAAAAGAGCCACTTGTTTTTTCCAACCGGATCTTTTGACTAATCCCATCCATGATTAAAATGAACAAAATCAACGATAGAGAAAAACCTCGACGTAATCCCAGACTTGCCCTAAATAACTCGAAAGAGAAACCATTAATGAGTACAACCATCCATGAATTTTATACACGCGTCATTATCCACTCAATGATATGGATAGATGACCCAATATCATGTAATACAAGATGGAGAAAAGTTGAGCCGACGCAGTCATAACCCTGTTGTAAATCAATCTTCATCACCAAAGCATGGAGCCTCCTTATCTGAATATAATGGATGCATTCCTGAGCGATAGAAATCGCATCGTGAATGGACCGATTAGGAATAAAACTGAATTTCTTCGCCTAGATATCACAAGATATATATACCTTGATCCGCACCGCTATCACCTTAGATATAACTGTGTAAGTCATGTTGCATAGGGATATCAGCCAGAATTCTGAAAAGGAGGAAGGATCATAGACCTTAGGAATAAGGGAAATAAATGTGGACCTAATATAGCCCAGAATTCAACACCCAGTGTGATATTCTTCCACCATTGCCAACAATTCAAATTTCATAAGACCAAAGAAATGTGTGAAGAGTTCCATTGTCCAGTCATCCGGTCTCGGACATCTACCTGTGGAAAAAGACTTTAATAAGACTCGTATTTCTTCAATAGTGACGCCGCGGTATATCAAATTTTTTTCTTCAGAATCAAACATCGTGGGGTAATGCTCCATACCCAATAATAAATGATCCATCTGGATCTCCTCACGGGTCTTGAAAATATCCTGAAAATAATTCACAACCTCTGGTTGAATATCCTCATCCTTGAAAATAATGGATCCATCAGTACTGTTAATGTTCCAAATGGAATTTCGGTTTCGCCTTTGGTTAGCGAAATTGTGAAAAAAAAACTGTTGTGATCCCCTTCCTGGATCCATGTCGCCCAAATCTTCAATTGCCATGTGGATGCTTGTATCTGCAATATTTGTGTTTTATGATCCTCCAACTATTTTTGTCGATCCAAGATCTAAGAAGGAGGAGATTTGGAAGAAAAGTGTTCCCCTAGAACACAAATTTAAACCTATATAAATCAGAGCTCCTTCAGTAAGGATGACTTATTTTCCCTCTCTTACACCCTTACCTTACTTTTAAGAAGGGATGGTTTCAGAGATAGAATTTCCATGGCCGATCCACCAACCATATAAATAACAGAGTGCCAAAAATCGGAGACTAGAATATTGTAAGAAGAATCTTGTAGCCATGTCCGGTTGAATTTTAAAGGATTCCCTTTTTTTACCGAATCCATCCTCCATTGTAAAAAAAATGGGACGGTGATCTGAGAGTAGGGATTGTTCTACTTGGGATTGAAGATTTCCCAGAACTTCAAAAAGGTTGTGATGAACCAGAAATATATCAAGTCGCTTCCCAATGTATTGATCAACACTTTTTCCATTTCACCATGTTTAAGTGTAGGACAAATATCATATAGGTGGGATTTAGAAAATATATGTTGGATATGGGAGGAGATAGGATCGTCACGACTACCCGCACCCCAAATTTTTGAGTGATTCAAAGTAGTGTTAAAATCCCCACCGATAATAAGAGAGTTGATATTCAAAATATCAAAAGCATGAATCATGCACCATAATGACTGTGGTTCTCGTAGGGCGCATATATATTACATATGTGGGCCTGATCGGCCATGCCCCTAAAATGTCTAGAAAGTAATATCCCAACAAAGAACTTGTGTTCTTTAAAGTCAGCCTAGAAAGGGTCACATAGAACAACAAGACCCCATGATAAACCACATGAATCCACAGCCACAATAGACTAAGTAGGAACAATAGAATGAAAATAATTAATGGCCCAAGGCACATCAGACATAGTCTCCTAAATAAGTATCATAATCGGGTGGGAAGTAGAAATAAAATGGCGTAGGGATAATTTCTCGAGGCATCCCCAAACCCACGCAAATTAAAGGATATAATATTCATTTTTTAACCAATCGAAGGGGAAAATTCATTCTAAGGGCCTCAGATGTAGTAGAATCCATAATAGGAATGTCATGAAGAGAAGAGAAGTTGTCAAGCAAGATTTTACCCGAGATGTTATCCCGATGATGAAGGCCATTATTACCACCCTCTCCCTAAGTGTTGATATTGTAGGTTGAAGTAGGTCAAATAATACGTGAGGAAATCAGTCCCTTCCCCTTATGGACCATGAGGGAAGAGAGATTTAAGGCGGGATTTAGAAGAAGGAATTCAACGTCGCTATCTACATAGTTATGAAGAGAGGAAATATATAATGGGGCCCTCAAGGGGGAGGAGGGTGGAGGAAAAGAAATAGAAAGGGAAAGTTCAAGGGACAAAGGGGTTGAACTATCAGGCGGAGGGGTCGTCAGGCCAAAGGGGATGGATGGAATATCTGGGATGGAAACAAAGCGCACCGTGGAAAAAGGTTTATGGGGAGGCAGAGAGGGAAATGCAAGAGAGGATGAGGGAGAACCATCGGGGATAGAGGAGGCCACAAAAAAATGATCATGAGGGTCCATCATATAAGATGGAAAAGGTTGATGAGGCGACTCGGGGGAGGAGGAGGGTTCTTTAGAAAATAAAATATGATTTTGTAGAAAAGAGTCATCTGAGGAAGTGGAGTTACATGTGCCTCGTTTCGACTGCAATCCAGTGGCAGGCATCTCATTAGTACCCATAAGCCGATGGTGATTATGGAAGTGGAATGAGCATTGGTCCAGCAAATTTCTCATGCGATGACATAATAAGCACCAAAATGGAATCCCCCATTAATCAATCTGTTGACATATGCGCCGAAAATCCCATTCCAGAATGATATTTTCAGGAAGTCCATCGGAGAAATTTACTTCAACTAAAATACATGTGACGCAATTATCGCGAGCCCCAAAAATGCGAGGGTCCTTATAACAAAAATGCTCGACTAAATCCCCAATAACCATCAGGGCATTCTGATTCCAGTATTCCAGGGGGAGACTAGGCAATTTCACCCAAACCAACTTATTTTTTGGGGTGTCCAACAAAGGGCCAAAACCAACGTACCACTTGTAGAGTTGAAGAAAGCCCTGATAGCGAACCCAGGGGCGAACCAAAATATGCTCAACATCTTCCTGGTGTAAGAAATGAAAAGAAAACTAATTTTCAAGAAGCTGAATGACCTTGGGAGTATATCCCATAAGGGGATTCCATTGTGTTGCAACCCAGCACGCCATGTTAAAATATTTAGACCCAGAATAGTGCCCACGACCCACTAGATCTCTGTTTTGCAAACTAGTGACATAGTCCCATAAAACGTCGTGCCCAAAACTTGGAATTTGAGGCTCTTCCATGCAGCGATCTCGTTTGTTCTAGAGATCATGGAAGCGTGATGAGTCCTTCGGAAATCACGAGTGTAGACTAGAAACCGCATGTGTGTCGTGTTTCCCGGCAACATGGTCCATGTGAGGAACATTGCCCAACAGCCAGCCACATGTGTAGAATTTCGAAAGAAGTAAGTTTGTTCCACAACCAACATGGCACGGATGAATGCCTCTTGGAGGGAAACATTGGCATTAAAGTTTATTTTTATTTTAATATTTTTATTTTCTTTTATCTTTTATTTTCTTATTACATCGTATTTTTTTTTAGTGTATAAATGATAGTGTTTTTAAAAATATTGATATTATGTATAGTAATTTTATTTTTTATTCTTTAATGATTTAGCTAACATTTAGTATCTTTATAACATTTTTTCTTAAATTTCAAGTGGCTTAGATTAGAGTTTGAAGCAACTTCTAAAATCTCGTCTTTAATGAGAGTTGTATTGTGCTTGTTGATTAGGTATTTAGTCATAGCCATGATATCAATGGGGGAAGACCAACTTCTATGAGGAGGATATGATAAGGTGTATTTCTTCTAATTTTAAGATTGCAAACTAAAGTGCTTGTAACATTGCTTGAGCATACTTCATGATTCTCTAGGGAAGTTTCCCAAGACTTCACATTCATATAAGATAATAGGAATAAGAAGAGTTTCCAAGAAGAGTATTTTTTTCCATAACCAAAATTCCATTTGATTTGCAATCTTTTAAAGATGGAAATAAACTTCCATATATCCTTTTCTCAATGTTATTTAATTCCAATTAAGCTTAAATTAACAATTTAATTTAAAATTATAATATAATTAAGAATTAAATAGAGATATGAGTTTTACTTTCTTACTTGTTAAATAAAAAATATACCCCACTTTTCTAAAATTTTACACATGTGATAAGGAGGTAAGATATACCTTTGTCTTAAAATATTTAGTTGTAAAATAAATCATTTTACTTTAGAAATATAAAAACCAACTCAAACATACTATCTTATGTTAGAAAATATCTTACATCAATATTGACAACCTCTATCTAGTATTAATATAAATTTTATTATCTATTTCTAATACTTCAAATTTTCCTATAAGAATACTCAAACCATTTTTTATAATATTTCCATTTCTTTCTCTTCCTTGTTATTTTTCTCAATTTTCAATCTTTATAACTTACTTTATTTTTCTAAATTTTTACTATATACACAACTTTATTTTGTACATTTTCTCAATCTTATTAGTCCCTACCCTCACGACATGGGACCATAATAATCATAATCACTTTAGTAGCATTATCTGGTGTTATTAGTCCCTGTGTTTTGAACGTCAATATGTATTATGCGGTCGACTAAGCATAATATAAATTATTTTATGGTCTTGGTCTCTTCCTGAGGCAGAGTATATATTCTATTGCATTTAGCATAGTCTAAATTATTTTGTGGTCTTGGCCTCTTCCCGAGGAAGCGTATACATAATATTTTATTTATGTCATTCATTTTTTCGACTTGTAGACTAATGCTAGCATTAGTCCGACAATATGAAATGCTAGCGAAGGGCCTAGAATGTAGGAATTTACAGGGTAAGTTCCGTAGATCAAGAACCAAAGGTCACCGCTCACAAACAGATCAAAAATCAGTACACCAGTATAATTGCATGGTTAAAACCCCTAAAGAGGGAAACAGTCCACACCCTAAGCCAACGCGGCCACTTCAGGGAATTTATTAATATAAAAGGAAAAGTTACATATGTTTCTCTCATAAACGGTTACCGGAAAAATGACCCTCCATGCTCTTTAAATAGAGATCATGGACCAATCGGGTGTTAAGCCACGGATCAAGTGTTGTTAATACCAAGGTGAGAGATAACCGTCGGATCACTACAAATCATGACTGTCGGATTATAAGTTACAAATGTACATGGTAAAGAAACACACTTTACCTAACTCTACACAAAACTAAGTTATTCTTAACTATTTCCTATGTGTCGGAATATCCTAACATCCCCCCCTTAAGAAAAACTTGGGATAGGATTCAAGGATTTACAAAGGTGACACAAAAGGAGCCTATTTCCTATGTGTCGAAATATCCTAACATCCCCCTTTAAGAACAAATTGGGATAGGATTGAAGGATTTAAAAAAGTGACACAATAGGAGAAGGAAGGAGGCATTAGAGCCTATCCCCCCTTAATGGCAACTTTCTTGAACTCCAACCATGGATCGAAGTTTGGTAAAATTCACTTCAGTGAGAGCCTTTGTAAAGATATCGGCTACATGATCATTGGTTGGACAGTATTGCAATTCAAGAACACGATCATGAATGAGATTTCTAATGAAGTGTATATGGAGCTCAATGTGTTTCATACGCTGATGCTAAACTGGATCTTTACATAGCTGAATGGCACTCTGATTATCACACCAAAGTGTAGTTGGATGTTGCTGATGGAGACCAAATTCAGACAGGATCTGACGAAGCCACATGGCTTCAGCAGCATGCTCAAGCTGCACCATGATCCTCTGCACTGTGAAGAAGGAGATGGCGCTGTTTCTTACAAGACCAAGTAATAGGTCCTGAACCAAGAGTGAATACATATCCTGTAGTGGACTTCTGATCATCAGGGTCACCAGCCCAATCAGAATCAGTGAAACCAATCAACAAGGGAGATGCTCCTACACTGTAATGAATCTCAAACTGAACTGTACCTCAAATATATCGAAGTATTCTTTTAGCTGCTTTCCAGTGACTTTCATGAGGTTGGTGCATAAATCGAGCGACAAGACCAACGGCAAAGGAAAGGTCAGGATGGGTATGGATAAGATACAAAAGTTTACCAACAAGTTAACGGTATAAGGTAGCATCAACTTCAGGGGTAGTACAGTTGACTGAAAGCTTGACTCCAGACTGAAAGGGAGAAGGGGCAGGCTTATAGTCTTCCACATGAAAGTGGTGTAGAATATCACAGGCATACTTGGACTGAGAGAGGGTGATGCCTTCCTTGGATTGCAAGACTTGAAGACCAAGGAAATAATGCAAGTGTCCTAAGTATGTCATTTCAAACTTCTTTTTGAGGCTAGACTTCACATGGTTTATATGGTTTAGATCACTACCAGTAAGGATAAGATCATCAACATTAAGAACAAGGATGGTGAAGGAATTACCCACTTTCTTGGTGTAGACAGAGTTGTCAGAATGGCACCTAGAAAAGCCATTATCTAAGAGAAATCTATCCATTTTGGCATACCAAGCCCGAGGAGCTTGTTTGAGACCATAGAGAGACTTCCTAAGGCGACAAACAAGGCTGGAGTATTTTTGGATAAAGCTAAGGGGTTGTTCCATCTAGATTTCTTCATGTAAATCTCCATGTAAGAAGGCAGATTTAACATCCGTCTGATGGACTTCCCATTTAAAGGAGGCAGCAAGGGAAAGAACAAGGCGGATAGAATTCATTTTGGCAACAGGGGAGAAGGTTTCAGTATAGTCAATGCCTTCAACTTGTGAAAAACCTTTAGCGACAAGATGAGCTTTATGTCTATCCACTTTTCCATCTGGTTCAAAATTTGTTTTGTAAACCCATCTACATCTGACAAGTTTTCTTCCTTTTGGAAGAGGAACAAGATCCCAACTATTGTTTGCCAATAAGGAATGATACTCTTCATTCATAGCTTCATCCCAATATGGATGATTGAAGGCTTCTTCAAAGGTTTCTGGATCATTTTTTTCTGGAACTTGAGCCAATAAGGAAGAAGCTCTTTCGAACTGAGAACGTGTACGTCGTCAATCGGCAGGGTCACCTGCAAGAGAACGTGCTGCATCCCGAGTAGAGCAGACCCATATTGGAAGCAGTGGAGTATAAGGAAAAATTTCACGAGCTAGAGGAGGATTTTCATCCTTGCTGTCATCATCTAAACTTGAAGGAATGCTATTAAAAATAGAAGAGAGAGAGAGAGGTGGCACAAATGCCAAATCAGGCTCGTAGGACAACGGTGGCACACCCGCTGAACTAGGCTCGCAGGCCGATATATTTTCATCAAACTTTACATCTCTTCTAATGATTATATTTTTGGATTTTGGTTGAAGAAGTCTATATCCTTTGACATCTTCAGAATATCCAACAAAAATACATTTTTCACTCTTGGTTCTAAGGCTTTATGTTTCGCATATGGAATATGGGCCCAAGCATCACTTCCAAAAACACGAAAGTGACTTACATCTAGTTTGATTGAGCTCGAAGCTTCTTCTGGAGTTATATTCTTTAAAACTTAGTACGAGTGTGATTTACTATGTAATTTGCACAGTTAATGGCTTCTACCCAAAAATTGAGACCAAGTCCTTTAGATTGAAGCATACAATTAGCCATTTCTTTTAAGGTGCGATTCTTCCTTTCAGCTACACCATTTTGTTGTGGAGTATATGGAACAATATGTTGAAATTGAATGCCATGCTCGGTGTAGAAGTTGATAAATTTGTTGTTAACATATTCTCCGCCATTGTCTGATCTTAACTTAAGAATTTGATGTCCAGATTGTTTCTCAACAAAGGCCTTAAAGGCTAAGAACATGTTAAAAACTTCACTCTTGAGTTTTAAGAAATATACCCAAGTGTGTCTGGAAAAATCATCAATGAAAGTTAAGAAGTACTTACAACCAGAGAAAGAAACAGCAGGAAGTGGACCACATAAATCTAGCATTGCACAACAGGAGCGTGCCAAGGGCATGTTTTTTGCGCTCAAAACTATCCCAGATGATGTTTTAAATTTTGTCAAGACAAACACCATCTACGTAGATACCATAGGAGCCGTCACCATGCCTGTACATAGAGTTGAAGAGGGCATTAGTTTAAGTGACCGTCGGCTCATGCCAAAGTTTTCTCACTTCATCATTATGAGCAACAAAAACTGAGGGAAGACATGATGACCCAAAGTTGTCAAACTTATACAACCTTGTGGAATCATCAGCAATGCCAGTGGCTAAAATATGTTTAGGATCTTTGAGGTCCTTGATTACAACATCATGAGGTGAGAATTCTACTATTTTCCCTTCACCTGAATTAGTTATATGATAAACAGAGAGAAGGTTGCATGACAAGGTAGGA
This sequence comes from Pinus albicaulis, assembly GCA_034641835.2. Taxonomy (NCBI): domain Eukaryota; kingdom Viridiplantae; phylum Streptophyta; class Pinopsida; order Pinales; family Pinaceae; genus Pinus; species Pinus albicaulis. Next base: position 1,154,061,213 of record CM076584.1, read on the forward strand.
ACACATAGGACATCATTAAACTGACCATTATCTAGATAAATGGTTCCAGATCCTACAACACTAAGAGATCTATCATCACCAACATAAATATGTTTGATGTTACAATCATTTAAAGAAGAAAACATGGCTTTATTTTTGGCCATACACATGTGGTAAGCTCCAATGAGCCACTCATGAGAATGAGAAGAAGAAGATACATTTAATGCATAACCGGATCTTGATGCTTGACAACCACAAGCAGAAAGTGCCATTCCTGAAGATGAAGGTGAAGAGTGCTCCAAATTGATGTTGTGCTTCTTCATTGCTGCTTCTAAGGCTTCCATCTTCTTAAAACATTTGGACTCTATATGGCCATCACGATTGCAAAATTTGCAATGTCTATCTGTCTTCTTCCCTTCGTTTTATGTGCTTTATCCTTTTGGTGATTTGATTTTTCAGTTTGCGGCTGAAATTGCTTGGGAACCTTGTTTGGTTTAGGACCATACTTTTTAGGATACTGATTCTTGGGATTCTTTTGATATGGTTGTTGTTGGGCTGCTAAGGCTTTCTTAGAAGCGTTTCTAGGAGTGATAAGACCAAGGTGTAAGAGTTTTTCTTGTTCTCTTATCAAAGAATCACAAAAGGAATCAAAAGATGGATTCTTGATGATGGCTTCTCTAGTGGAATGGAAGGCAGAAAAAAATACAGAGTATGCAAGGCCAAGCTTAGCAAGAATGCAATAGATGAGGCTACCATCTTCCTTTTTGACCTTACAACCTTCTAAAAGAAGTCTAAGGGTCTTGAATTTGGACAAAAAGTCTTCATTAGAGGAGAAATTATTAGGGTCCAAAGTAAGCAACCCATTTTCAAGTTGGTGGGCCCTAATTTTACTTTGAATGCCAAAAACATTATTTAGATTTTCTAGGGCTTTATCTGGGGTGTCAATGTCAAGGATGTGAAATCGAAGATCTTGAGCAATGGACATTCCTATCAACCCTCGTGCTTGATTTTGTTTATTTTCCCATTTAGCAGCTTTATAACCATCGGAAGGTTTAGTTTCTTGTCCTGTGGCTATTTTATAAATCTCTTTACTTCTAAGTATATCTACCATGCGAGGTAGTCATTGGAAATAATTGGTGTTGTTAAGAATAATCAAGCATGCACTTTCCATTTTTTTTTTAAGTGAAGCTGAGAAAAGCTGAAACTACTGGCTCCAATGGAAAGATCTCGAAAAATTAGGCTGTTTAAAAAAAAAACGGCTCGAAAAATGGCTTCCGGATGAAGGAGTTATGCCTTTTGAAAAATATGAGTTATAGAAGCCGAATAGTTATGGGAATGGGATGAAGTGCGGCTTTTTAAAAAAAACTCCGCCCCTTTGAACAAAAACTTAAAAAAAAAGAAGTTTGAGAAGGAGACTTGAACCCAAGACCTCTATTCTCATAAACTAACCCCTCACCAAGTGAAATAGTAAAAGGATCACGTTATTGTATGAAAGGAGGAAGGGGGGTTTTTTAACTCTTCGATGTGCGTGCATTTTCCTGCACAAAAACACAAAAAACTGAGCAAAAAAAAACGAAATGAAAAGCCTTATGGCAGAGTGTTAGATTTTCAGTTAGCCTTAGCTACAACTATCATTTTTTTCACTATTTCTGATTTCCCGAGATCACACAAGGACGTGGGGAAAGAGCATACGTAGCAAAAAAAATCCCTTTTCATGTTTCTAATTTGCCGAGATCGCACGGAGCGCACAGCAAATAGCATACATAGAGAAGAGGGTATAGAACCGGCAAAAAAATAAAACCTTAATACCGGGACCAAAAAAAAAAAAAAGAAGCAGAACTATTAACAAATATAACTGCAAATAGATGCTTTATACTTACAGATCTAAACTGACATAACTTGGGCAGCTGGAAACCTTTTCGCATGAAACAAAAGGCGTTCCTCACTGTAACAGACGCTTCAGACACAACCGAACAGTTCTCTAAGACAAAAAATGTTCAGAAATAGTAGATCTACAAAACGACATTCGCATGCAGTCAAACTGACTTTGGATTTTGATCAACAATGGACGCGACCCTCAAAATCGCTTTGATACCATGTAGGAATTTACAGGATAAGTTCCATAGATCAAGAACCAAAGGTCACCGCTCACAAAAAAATCACAAATCAGTACACCAGTATAATCACGTGGTTAAAACCCTCAAAGAGTGAAACAGTCCACGCCCTGAGCCAACGCGGCCACTTTAGGGAATTTATTAATACAAAAAGAAAATTTACATATGTTTTTCTCATAAACGGTTAACGGACAAATGACCCTCCATGCTCTTTAAATAGAGATCATGGACCAATCAGGTGTTAAGCCACGGATCAAGTGTCGTTAATACCGAGGTGAGAGATAACCGTCGGATCTCTACAAATCGTGACTGTTGGATTATAAGTTATAAATGTACATGGTAAAGAAACACACTTTACCTAACTCTACACTAGACTAAGTTATTCTTAACTATTTCCTATGTGTCGAAATATCCTAACATGGAATGGGATGTGCCATGAAAGGGAGAGGGAAACTTTGTTGTCATTTGTGGATGCATGTGGATGTCGTGTCTACCACGTAAACTGTGACATATTCTACCTGGAAGTAACTACCCAAATGCCCATGGTTCTACCCAACAACAACCACCCAACCTCCCATGATGTTGGATCTTCTACTGGGTAAGCTACAGATACCGGGTCTTAAACTGGGTAAGCTATAGGAACTAGGTCTTCTATTGGGTAAGCTAGTGCTATTATTGGTGTTTGGATGGATAAACTGTCTCCACGGTGTTTGAATGGATAGTCTGTCTCCACTAGTTTCAGGGAGACTTGAATTAGAAACTAGGAACTTTGTGTATGCCATAGTCTCTACTGGTTTCAAGGAAACTCTACTGGATAGAAGCAACACATAGACCTATGGATTTCTATGGGTGGCTGAGGTTACTCAAATATTTTTTCGAAAGACCAATCGGGAGTGCTATGAATCATACTAGAAGTCGAACTTTCATCTACAATCATTCTTGGAACATGATTCCTAAGGTAACATTGTCATTGATTAGATAGATGCATAAGCACCCATATCAATGCTGGAAAAATGCCTATTGAATTACTTAGCTTCAATTTGTATACAAAAACATGAAGGAAATACATATTAAAAGTGAAATTGTAACCACATAAATTCAAAATTGTAACCACATAAATATAAACTCAAAAGACATATTTCATGTTCATCATGTCCATAGTTGCTAGTTGTATACACAAGGCAAAGCATATTTCATGTTCATCGTGTAGCTGCTATTTGTATACACAAGCATAACAATGATGCACAAATATATAACAAAACTATATATATTTAAAGTGTAGAATTTACAACAACTAAAATGCTAATTGGGTCCAATTTTTAGATCCAAAATTCTATTTTGAGTAACAATATCCTAGTGCCTGCATCGCCTATGCCTGCATTAATCCACAACCTATTTTAGGAAAAGAACGGAGAAGAACAAATGGAAAGAATAGTTAACAATAAGTGGGAACATTATATTATGTCGAAACACCACTTTTTGGAACTACAGGGGATGTCAAAATAGGACTCCTTATCATAAATCCAAATTATGGAACAACGCTTCTAGGAACAACAAGGAATGTAGGAACAAGATCACATGCTAGAAATTTACTTCTCGGAAACACATGCTAATCTCGAAACATTACCTCTAGGAACAGTAAAGGATGTAGGAACACCACACAATAATGTTGGAACATTGGCAGATGTTGGAACACAAGAAATGATGGAACATTACGTCACTAAAATCCCCATCATTAGTGGTAGCAACATTGAATTCTGAAACATAAGCTTCACATAATAAGTAGGAACAATCGCTTACATTGCTTTTAGGAACTATAGCTGATGCCAGAATTCCACTTCTTAGACCAATACCGGATTTCAAATTCTAGGATCACTTGTTGGAGATATTGAATTATTAGTTTCCTTGCAGTAAATTGCATGATGTCCCCTGCATCTGACACCCTAATTCCATGTATATGGTGAGTTGATTCAATGGGCGAATTCAGTGGTTCTTAAGCTACATGATCCCTCTTTGAAAATGGGCGAATGAAAGCTCTCGTAATTTACCTCGTTTACCTCTCAGAAATCGACAAGGGGCAGTAGTAAGTGAATGTGTTTTACTGAGGGCCTTATGTAAGCATGAATCTATTTCCCTTCCAAAGCGAGTTCCCTGGCCTACATGATTTTATTTATCAATAGTTGCTTGCACATTTAAATCTTGTTTACTTATGCTAACAAAAAAGAGATATATGATAACCTCAAGTCCACAATCCCACCTACAGACTTCTCGATTTCTATCTTGCTAACTTATTATCTTTGTTACCAGAAATGGGAGGGTTTCCATTATTCCCTGGAAAAAACATACAAGAAATAAAAACGGGATAGAAACTATGTTTCCTCCGGCCGTTCTGGTTAACCGATACATATATTTTCCATGCATTCTTTTATCGTAGTTCACTCAGGCTATGACCTCTTTTCTATGATTGACTCTTGGCTGACACTAGGAAATCGAGGGGATGAAACCCTTCCTCTTGCTTATGCTTCTTTGCTGCTTGCCAGAGAAGAACATATAGAGAGGGGCCCTCAAGTTATGCGAAATCAAGTGATTCACTACGCTCACCTCTAGAGCTTCAATTTTTGTAAGATTTTTGAGATACAAGGATCTAGATCTGCAAAACAATGAACAAGCTTGCAAGAGAAGGAAGGAAGTGAGAAAGAACTGAGAATAGAATGAAAATTGATTCTCCAATATTAGTTTTTGGAATAAATACATAAAAGCAACTAAGTTAAGCTTAGTTGTACATGCAATAACTAAAGCTAACTGAAGCTAAGTGTGCTTTATCTTATGTTAATGTGTACGTGTGCCACATGCAAGCAATAAGTTAATCTTAACTAAGCAAGTGCACATCACATGCAAGAAGTAAGTTAATTAAAGCTAATCTAGGTGCATGTACACCAACATAGCTAGTCTAAGACCAACACAGCTAGTCTAAGTGCATGTACACCAACACCCCCCCTTAAGCATAACTTAGGTGAGTGTGATGCAAAATGAATGAGTCCCGGCAACATGGCCATTTTAGGTACCCATATACAATGCATAAAAAAAAAAGAGGAAAGAGGGAAAACCCAGTGGGAAGAAAACCCCCCCTCAAAATATAATGCAAAAGTAGAGAAAAGACAACTGCTAGGCAGTCGTGTCCTTCACCCCAAGACGATCTCGCAGGAATCAAAACTTCTACTCAGTGAAATTCTTGGTGAAGATATCAGCAATCTGCTCGGAACTAGGACAGTACTGAAGATCGATGATCCCATCTTGAATGATAATGAAGTGCATGTGGATCTCGATGTGTTTGGTCCGCTGCCGCTGCACTGGATCTCTGCAAAACTGTAGCGTACTTTGATTATCGCACCAGATGACAGTTGGATGATGGACACTGATCCCAAGCTCAGATAGGAAATGTTGTAGCCAAATTGCCTGAATAGTGGCATTGACTGCTCCTCTATACTCGGCCTCTGCTGATGATAAAGCAATGGCAGCCTGCTTCTTGCTTGACCAACAAATTGGTCCGGATCCCAAACTAAGTACATAACCGGAAGTAGACTTGCGATCAATGGTGTCGCCAGCCCAGTTTGAATCTGTGAACCCAATGAGATTCAAAGAAAAATTGGCTGCATAATGAATCCCATAGGTGATTGTCCCCTGGACATATCGAAGGATGCGCTTTGCAGCATTCCAGTGTAACTCATGTGGCTCCTGCATGTATCTGGAAACGGTTCTGACAGCATAGGAGGGATCAGGACGGGAGTGAGTGAGATAAAGAAGACTTCCCACAAGCTGGTGATACAATGTGAAATCAACCAATGGTGTGTCTTTGCCATTCTCAAGCTTTATCCCTGATAAGAAAGGTGTGGCTGCTGGCTTGCAGTCACTCATGTGAAATCGTGCCAAAAGATATCTAGCATACTTTGGTTGAGAAATGGTAATCCCAGAATCACTCTGATAGATCTCTAGTCCAAGGAAGAAATTTAGCAAGCCCATGTCTGTCATAGAAAACCGCTTATGCAATGCAGTTTTAATGTTAGTAATGACAAACGCTGAACTACCTGTTATCAAAAGATCATCTACGTAGAGTACTATGATCAACAAGGAGTCATTTTTTTTCAAAAAATAAACATTGGAATCAGATCTGCAGCGTACAAAATTTTGAGATAACAAATAAGAATCCACCTTTGCATACCATGCTCTAGGTCCCTGCTTGAGGCCATAGAGAGACTTCTTTAGTTTGCATACCAGAGATGAATTGTGCATATATCCCGGTGGCTGCTCCATGTAGATTTCCTCCTTGAGATCACCATGAAGAAAGGCATTCTTCACATCCATATGATGCACCTCCCATCCTCTTGTTGCTGCAATGGAGAGAGCTAGCCGAATGGAATCCATTTTTTCCACTGGAGCAAAAGTCTCATCATAGTCAACACCATGTACTTGCTAAAAACCTTTTGCTACCAATCGTGCCTTATATCGACTAACTTGGCCATTTGATGCTTTCTTGGTCCGGTAAACCCACTTGCGTCTCACAAGTTTGCGATTGGAAGGTAGCGGAACCAAATCCCAAGTCTGGTTCTCAATGAGAGAGTTATATTCCTCATCCATGGCGGCTTCCCATTCAAGATGCCCATTTGCTTCTGCATAAGTTTGTGGATCAGATCCATGCATCATATAAGCATGCATGGGCATGGATGGCTCCATAGCTAAGAGTGCTTGCGATCTTCCTCAAACAGAGGGATAGAGGCAGGATCATCAAGGATATCACTCATGATGCGCCATTTTTGTGTTGAAGGTCGTCGAAAATCTTCCGAACTACATGAAGAAGTATGATCTCGATGTTCAACAACTGGTGGTCTAACAGGGGTCACAGGAAAAGAATCATCTTCATCAGAATGCTAGTCTGAAGTTTCATCTGCATACTCATCAATGAGTGGTGATGGAAACTTGGTAACAAGTTCATCTGCTGGTGCATGCAAAATATCTTCATCAAACTTTACACTCCTTTCAATAAAGAGCTCTTCACTGTGGATATCAAGCAATCTGTACCCTTTGACTTCATCAGAATATCCAACAAACATGCATGCTTTGCTTTGAGGCTCTAAATCCTTTCTCTTCTCTGTAGGAATGCGGGCCCATGCTCGAGATCCAAAAATGCGGAAATGACTAACTTCAGGTTGCATGCCAGTCCAAGCCTCAAAAGGTGTTTTTCCAGTAACAGATTTATGAGGAGATCTGTTCTGGATGTATGAGGCACAATTGATAGCTTCAGCCCACAATTTTGATGGAAGAGATCTTGCATGCAACATGCAATTAGCCATCTCTTTCAAAGATCGATTTTTCCTTTCAGCCACACCATTTTGCTGTGGTGTGTAAGGAACCGTATGCTGCAATTGTATGCCTGCTTCATTACAAAGATTATTGATATCTTTGTTGACATATTACATCCCATTATCTGTGCGGAGTATCTTGATGTGTTTTCCAGACTGATTTTCCGCATGCGCTTTGAAAATATTTAGATGTTGAAAGAATTCAGACTTGAGTTTCAAGAAGTAAACCCAAGTGAATCTCGTGTGATCATCTATAAATGACAACACATATCTTTCTTTGCTCATTGAAAGCACCAGAAATGGACCCATGAGATCACTGTGTACAAGTCCAAAGGTGAAGAGGCTCTCCATGCATGCCCCTTCTCGAATTTGTCTTGTGGATGCTTTCCAAGAGCACATCCATTACAAACACCATCTGAAAATTCAATGCTCGGCAATCCTTTGACCATCCCTTGCTTACTAAGCTGTTGCATATATCTGAAATTCAAGTGCTCAAATCTCTCGTGCCAAATCCTACTTTCTTCATTTGCATGCGTAAGTAGCAAAATAGAATTTGATTGAGGAACAAAATCAGAAAATGTATACAGACGAGATTGATCATTTACCTTGCCAAATGCAATCTTCAAGTTGGTTTGCATGTCATAAATGCTCACGGAATCTGGGGTAAATTCCACTTTCCTTCCGCTGCCTGTGTGTGTCATTTGATACACTAAGAGAAGATTCACAGAAAGCCTTGGAATATGCAAGACATTTTCAAAACTTCCATCTTCGAATTGCACTCTTCCTTGTCCAGTTGCTGCAACTGCAGAATTATCCCCCATGAGAATGGGAGGACCTGAGTATGCATGTAGAGAAGAAAATGATTCCTTTGAAGAAGCCATATGATGTGAAGCTCCTGAATCGATGATCCATTCTTGCGGTGTAGAATGAAGAGCAATCAAAGCATGCCCATTACCTCTTGGATCTGGTGCTTTTTCTCCAGACTTCTTCTTGGCATTCTCAGGAATGTGGTCTCCAAGATTGTGTTGCTAGAGTGTCTGCGCCATAAGATCTATAGTCTTCTTCATGCATGCAGATTCAGGATGAAAACCATGGTGGCAATAATTGCACATTGATTTCCCTTTCGTTCCTTTCCTTTCCTTTGAGCCAGATGATCCATCAGGGGGTTTGGGATTTCCTCCCTTTCTTGGATCAGGATCCTTCTTTCCTTTTCCTTTCTGATGGTCTTTGGAATTTTCCTTTCCTTTTGCATGCACAGTAAGTGCATGCGCTTTGGAATTTTTAAGTGTGCCCATTTTGATGAGCTTATCTTGCTCATGCATCAAAGACTGAATAAAAGAATCCAGTGAGGGCATCTTCCAAGATGCACCAGTTGCAGATCTGACTGTGTGGAATGTAGAGACGAACACGGCATACTCTGGACCAAGTTTTGATAAAATGGAAAGAATGAATTGATTTTCTTGCTTGGATTTGTCGATCCCGCATCCTTTCAGCTGAACCAACAAGGCTTTATACCTTGTGAAAAAATCTTGAATGTTCTCAAAATTTCTCGGATCTAATGAGTTTAACTCATTTTCGAGAATGTGACCTTGCATTTCATCCTGTTTTCCAAACAATCCTTCCAAAATTTTCCATACTTCATTTGGAGTTGAACATGATTCAACATGAAATAGCAATTTCGGAGAGATAGATAAACATAGGATGCCGAAGGCCTCGTCCATGCGATTGAAATATCTTGTTTTCTCCATTGCCGATGTTGGTTCAACTTCCGTTTCCATGGTTATTCGAAATAAGCCTCTACTTCTGATATGAAGTTGAATCTTTGGCTTCCATTCGAAATAATTATATGGAGTAAGAATTGCCGATTGTGGAAACTCCAATTTAGACTCCATTCTTTGTTGTTGCTTCAATCTTCTGAACCTGCAATTAAAATTGTTTGTGCACTGATTACAAATCCCTGTGCTCTGATACCATGTAAGATTTTTGAGATACAAGGATCTAGATCTGCAAAACAATGAACAAGCTTGCAAGAGAAGGAAGGAAGCGAGCAATAATTGAGAATAGAATGAAAATTGATTCTCCAATATTAGTTTTTGGAATAAATACATAAAAGCAACTAAGTTAAGCTTAGTTGTACATGCAATAACTAAAGCTAACTGAAGCTAAGTGTGTTTTATCTTATGTTAATGTGTACATGTGCCACATGCAAGCAGTAAGTTAATCTTAACTAAGAAAGTGCACATCACATGCAAGCAGTAAGTTAACTAAAGCTAATCTAGGTGCATGTACACCAACACAGCGAGTCTAAGACCAACACAGCTATTCTAAGTGCATGTACACCAACAGTTTTTCATGGCTCTCACTCGCATCTTATTCACCAAATAATGTTTCATTCATAATTTCAAATATCATGATGAATATTATCTCTTCCTTTTTTGTTTTTTCTTTCTACAGGTTTTTTTCAATTTTAAGTTTTTGTCAATTTTATGTTTTTTTAGCCTTTTAATAAAATTAAAACTAAATATTTATTTTTCATTTTTATTTTCATTTTCTCTCTCCTCGTTTCTTGAGTATGAAACCTCCAAACTTCCTTTCTCATATCATTGTCGTTTCTGGTTTAGTTTCATGTTTCTCATCTTTGGTAACATAGCTTATGCTTAAAAAAAAGAGAGACGTGATAACCTCAAGTCCACAGTCCCACCTACGGACATCTCGATTTCTGCTTGCTGAGAACATGATAAGTATAAGCCAACCCAAATTGAGATAGAAATTCACACAAGCCAAGCCTTCAATTTAGCTTTATTGGGACCATTACCCACTTCTTATTCTCCTTCATGTTTTCTTTCCTTCAAAATTCAGGGAAGCCTTTCTTTCTATGTTTCATTTTGTCCTAAAGAAATAGCATTTTCTTTACTTTAAAATTAGTGTTTGCATAAACTTCAACTGTACAAACTATGGCGGATGCCCCTCCTGCACACCAAGAGTTCACATACACTTCCACCATGTGCACATCGCGGAATGCTCCTACTACGTTTCTATATAAATGTTTAATGTTCTTTGTGGTTTCTCATCACTTTCCATACACCCAATTCGCCTCCCCCATTTCAATTAACGTTGCTTTTTGGCTTTCTGTTATGTTCTGCGAGGCCACCGGATTTCAAGAAAGCCATGGATATCATCGTTGTTGTCTATTAAGTGATGCAACTGAAGAAGGATGTTCTTGATGAGGAAAACTCTGAAATCTTGCAGACTGATTTCACGCCTATGGAGGATCTTCTGCTCCATACTATTCCAGTCCCCCAAGTTCAGTTGCCCATAAGAAATAGCACATTCAACGTAATGTTCACAACGGATATCATGTAGACCGATCTGCACAACACTCTAAGTTTATGAAGGCCACCCTCCTAGCCCTTCTCATGTATACGCAGAGATGAGAGAAATAAAATTTCAAACAGATAAAATTGGAATGGTCACTCGAGCTTCTCTTTAAAATTGTTTTTTTTTTTCAAGAGAAAAAAAAACTGTTTTCAGTATATTAAAAGGGGAAAACAGTCTATATACCGATTACATATGTCCGCCAACATAAGGAGAGCCCATGTTTATCCAAACAGGATAAAAGGAAGACTCAGCCCTGGCCAATTGTGGTAAAAAACCCCATATCAAAAAGATACAGAATCAGCAGAAATATACAGTATGACCCTCATATGGGATATGAGGAAATCTGTAAAGTCAAAAGCAGAATACAGAAGCAGAATACAGAAAAAGACATCAAACACCCTGATGATCAGTTCCACCCAAAAAGCACAAATAAAATTCAAAGACCAGCCCCTTTGAGAGGAGCCCACATTATATGACGGAAAAACCCAAAAAGGATCCAACCAGGCTCACATGATACCAGAAACCCATCACCCACTCCAGAAACATGACAATTGGAAAGTCATCCAATGAGGGAACCGCCAGATCCAATGTGAATACAATCCAGACAGATTGTGAAATGTGAACAATCACTCTGCAGCTAGTAACTGATCATAAGGAAAACGATTAGACCATACAAAAACAGTAAATCAGAGGGAAGATTACCATGTTAACCAGAATGCCAGAGTCCATCAAATAAGACGAAAACAGGCCCACGGATCCGGCAATTCCATATGGGAGATTCAGCTTGATATAAGCCAAACAGATATGACATGCACCAGACCCGCCTTTCATCTCCACTGAAATAAAAAGCTGTTGAGCCTATAAATTGTATCTGTATGAATCCACCTCCAGATTATTCCTGAAGAAACTGACAGAGATGAATCCTAAAGGGTGTTTTAGTCCCTTCTTTGAAAATCTATCAGCTCTTCCATTTAGATCCCTGTATATATGATGTAGCACTTGTAATACATGTAAATTTGCAGATTTTAATAATATCACATTTGCTTATATATCTAGGCTAATGACGATTGTTGTCATTCATTCAACATCTATAAATGACAAATAAGGAGACCATGAAACTTAGACAAATTTAAAACTAAAGCATGAGTCCCGAAACCCTTCAGGAACTACAGTTTTCCCATGCCATGTAGATGTTACTTCCTATGAAATATTCCAGGCGCAGTTTGATGCAAGAGGGCCTGCTATGTGGCGATTTAATGTTTATTGAGTAGTCATAGAATTAGAAATATTTTATAATTCCTAATAGTCGTGCCTCAACTTCACAATGTAAGGTACTGGGTGGTTTCCGTTGTGAAAATCTCCCCAATGGTGTCTCCCTCTCTATGACAACTCGATAAAGATTATGGGCTACTCAAAGGCTACTTTCTTGGGTAGGGACTGATTTACTCTGCGTAGATTGACTGAACGCAGAAACTATACACACTACTGAAATATATTGAAAACTGGCCATATCCGATCAAGCACCCCAAATTCTCAATCCTTTTGTTTTAGATTAAGTAGCTCACCTTGAACCCGTTGATCCAGTCGATGTTGATTCGCCACCTCACCCAACGACATCCATGTGAGTTCTATAGTGATCATGTGAGTTCTATAGGTATTACTAGTTGTTGGAATATAATTTTTCCATACTCATATTATGATTAGTTGCAGATTTGTAAGTGGATGTTCAGAGAATAGCTCAACCTCCCTATTTATTTAAAAGTGGTTGGATCTCACCAGCACTATAAATATTGTGATATATTCGTGTGATTATATATTTTGTAATATAAATTATTTTATTGCGTGTGCACCTGTGTTTTTAACATGGTATGAAAACCTCTATGGGCTTGACTCCCTTATCAAAGAGCCTAGGAGGATGGAAAAACTATGAAGATTAAATCAATTATGTAAATAGAATACAGTTAGTGAATTGTGTTTGTGTGTTTATTTGTATATTGTTTTGGTGTAGAGCATGTCATACAAACCTGCGTTCAACAGTGAATGTTGTGCACAATTCCCTGTTTTGGTGTTCGCGTTGTCACTCTACAAGTGGCAGCGATGTGCATGAGTACAAAAGCTCCCATCTGCTCCACGGTGATCACTGATTTGGTCCCCTGCCTTTTCTATTTCACGGGGAGTGTTTCTAACCCCACAGTGGCATGCTGCAACGACGACATTAATGGCAGTTCCGTTTATCATCTTCCATTGCCGGCAGACTGTATATGGTGCTCATGCCTATCTAACCTTTTATCATGCCATCTACTTCATAATTGTTACAATCTCAACTGTGGGCTATAGTGATATTACAATGCATTCAGATTGGAGCCATGTTGTTACTTTATTTACCATATTGATAGCTCTGTTAATATTACTTGTACAGATAAATAATATTATGGAACTTGCATCACGAAGGCCGTAGCTCAAAAGGTGGTTGGTTCAAGATTTGTATTAGTCGGTGGAAATTTATCCTACCAGACCGTACAAGACTTTCTTTCAAAATTCTATCATCCTTCTCATGACAAAGATATGCCTGCTTTTCCCCTTCGAGTTGTGATTATGGCCCCATATAAACCCTCGTTTGAAATGAAGACACTCCTAGCAAATTACAAAGGTCGTGTAGAGTTTATTGAGGGTACTTCTTTAAAAGAATCTGATCCTGATCATGTTGGTGCTAAGGTGGCTTCAACTGTCTTTTTAAAGGTAGATCGACAGGCTGTGAATCCTGATGCAGAGGATGCAACACAGTTTGTTCGCACATTGATTGTTCACCGACATTGTGTTTGGGCAGGTCTTGTTGGATGGAGAGCTGTATGATGGAAAGAATTAGTGAGGTGGTTAAAAATTATTTTGTCAGATTATCAACAAATCACTGGCAGATTCATTGTTGTGTAGAATATTGTACAAAATTGTAGAAGTGCATAACCAATTATTGAACAGTGAAATATAATTATATATGGTGATTGGTCCATAGGATGGTGCCGAGAGAGCTAATGGCTAATTGGATTGTGTGAATCTGTTCTACTTTGATGGATCTTGTTGTACTTCAGGGTTCAAGAGCGTTTTCTTTGCCACTGATGGATAGCCGAAAAAGAAATATCCTACATATGGTGATTGGTCCATAGGATGGTTCATCACTTGTCAACTCTTATCACGGAAGCCCTGTGAGCAGAGTTGTCAATAATGTTGATCTTGCAAAGTTCATTATTGATGATCAGAAGTAGGTGTACTTTAAATGAGTCATAAGGTAAGCTCGAAAATGTGTTTTGAGAAAAAGAGCAGAGTCCAGAAGACTGTAGAGAGGGTTGAGTTGCTGATGAAGACCAATGAGACAAAGATAATTTTTATTGTTATAATATGTATGTAAGAATTAAAGGAGAGTATTGGAAGATAATTCTTCCATACTCATATTAGAATTAGTTGTAGATTTTAAGTGGATGTTGAAAGAATATTTCAACCTCTCTATTTGTATTTAAAAGTGATACCATAAATAATATAATATATTCGTGTAATTATATATTATGTAATAAAAATTATTTTATTATGTGTACATGCCATCAAAAACATAGATAACAAAGCTCAACATAAAAAAAAAGATAGACTTCATTCTTTGGCAACGATCCAAGGGTGTGTAGCCCATACACCCATAATTCAGAATTGAACAAAAGCTAAGTACCATAGCCTTTCTTTGCTACAACTACCTTTCTATTTGTGTTAGACTTTGGAGTGTCTAGGCAATCTTTGGTTTTACTCCTAAATTTTTAAGAACTTTTTATTATCTCATTGCAAGTCTAAACAGATTCTAGGTCAACAGCAAATTCAACGATTACGTAAAATTCAATGAGCGTTTCAACTGGTACCACTTTAATTGCTTATGGGAAAGTGTCATTTCAATTGCTTATAAGAAAACATGGTCATTAGCATAATCAACTCGCACATTCACGAGTTCTCCCAATCAATTTGCTCGAATTTAAGTCTATTAGTGTATGCCTATGGGATCTTTGGTTGAGGCGCTCAAGGCCTGCTCCCAGCTCAAAGCAGGGATGAATTGTCATGCAACCAATCTTCATCGCTAACCTAATTTAACATATAAAATATATTAATATCTAAATATATTTTTAGATCTATGATTTATTGAATATCTAAATATATTTTTAAATCTATGATTTATTGACTGTAGAAAAAAACTGAATTTACAAAAGTGTAATTTTAATTTTAAATCATTTATTTGAATGTAAAATAGATAAATATTAAATCCAAAATCCAATTCTACCATCTCAGCTGCACTGGCATGTGCCTACCTTTTTTCTGACAGCTGAGCATCATTGGTTATCTGCACATTCGCGTGTTGCTCCTCCATTCATTCATCACTTTATCGTCCACACTTTGAAATTGGCGCAAGCCCATTATTCGTTCGCGTCAATTATTTCTGTATCCATCACATTAATGGCGCTTCATTATGCACACTGGATTGTTTAAAATTTATTTTCCTACTTTTTCTTTTGTCCGTCGTTTGGGTTCTATAACATGGTTGAACCAAAAAGAAAGCATAAGCAACCATTTTAATATACCAAATGGTGTTAAAGTAGGTAATCAACTATGTTGTAATATCACAACCAAATGATCAAAATCAAGATATTTTGGCTTTGATTAAGTGGGGAGCAACGGTGACCAAATGCGTTGTCATATTATAATCTCAACGACCGTTGAGAAAACCAAAATATTTTGACCTTTGTTAGGAAGGGGAGAATGGTGTTTGTAATTATTATATTTTCTCCTCATGAAGCCAAATATATTGGAAGACTATATGTTTATTTGATACAATTATGATGGTTATTATTTATTTAAAATAAATTTTCGAATGGATTGAATTTAAAATTAAAATTGAATTAGTCGTCATAGAAGTTATTATAAACTATTTATAAATTAATTTGGTAAGATCAAAATAAATGAGGTGAACGAGAATTTTTGGAGTTTTGGTTAAACAGTGATGAGGTGGGTTGTTATAGCACTCATCACAGATTTAATTTCTTTTATCAATCAGGGTGATGTATCTAGACATAGAAAATGAAAAGTAATGCCAAACTTACAAAAAAAAAGAAAAAAAAAAGAATTATAATTTTTAATTTTAGAATTTGATTTATTCAAAATTAACTGTTGATTTGAAATTATGTTAAAGAGGAGAAGAAACAAAATTTATATCCAAATATAAATTTTGTTTCTTCTCCTTTTTAAATTATGTTAAAAAGGAGAAGAAACACAATTTACAAAATTTATATTAAGATATAAATTTTGTTTCTTCTCCTCTTTAACATAATTTCAAATCAATAGTTTATTTTGAATAAATCAAATTCTAAAATTAAATATCTCTAATTTCAAATCATAATTCCTCTCTTTCCTCTCATTTATTTTACTCTTACCAAATTAATTTATAGATGGTTTATAATAATTTCTATAAAGGCTAATTCAATTTTAATTTTAAATCCATTGAATTAGTTTAATATTTGTTTTTCAATAATGCAATTTATTATTATTTTCAACTAATTTTGACTTCCACCTTTTTAGTTGAATTTTAACAACTATATTATGTCTTATTTATTCTTTCAGCCTCTCTGCACACTTCTTATCTAACACTAAGCTTTTTCCTCTTGAAGATGATGGGTGAAGTGTTGATTTTTCTTCTTGAAGATGCATGAAGTGTTCGCCCAAAACGTCAAGCTCGTCAATCATATCACACAGAATTCCAAAAGTTCAAACCTACAAAAAGAAATTTCCCTAGATAGTAATAGTGTTGTAAAAAAAAATTGAAGCTTAAGCTTTCCCTATAATAAACCCATATTGAGCCATGTTTATAAACTCGAATTGAACATTTCCCTACTAGGAAAATCAGGTGAAGAGTCTAATCAATGTAAGAGATTGTTCAGCATCTGAAAAACAGTCTTCAAATATCAGTTTTGTTGGAATATCTAATTCCTACTTGTCTTCAGTTAGAGTCTGTTCCTATTTGTTAGGTTAGTTCCTAGTTTGGTGTGAGGTTGAGATATTCTCTCAACCAAATTATTGTGCGTCTAAGATAGCTTCTCTATCTTGAGACAATCCTCATGTACATATGTAACTCTATTTGTTTGATTAACACAATAGAGCTTGTCTACTCAGTTTCTAAGTTGGTATCGGAGCCCGTTTGGGCTTGGACCTTGGCCCCTCCTGGGCTGAGGGAAATAAGAGTATATCGATATTTTTTTTTAGTCTTTGGTTGTCCATCGAACTGAGTTATGAGGCTATTGCGATTTGGTGAGGCTGCATGATTTGTGTGGCTTGGAGGCTACGTGTTTTGTTTTTTATGAGATCGCTTGAAATCTCTGGTATGTAGGGATCGCGTGGCAGATGCGCATAAAAGATCGTTGTTGTGAGTGAGGTGTACCTGCGAAGTGGAAGAGCGGCTCTAACCTAGTGTTGCAATCTGCTCTTGATGTGCCTTCAGTGTCGTCATCACTCCTGTAGGATGCGAAAGTGATCGATCTAATTAAATATGGTGTGGTGAGTGTGGAGGCTGAGACTTATTTAGAAATCGCTTGGAGGCCGAGATTGCGTGGACGTTGTTGTTCTTTGTTGCCGTAGGGACAAGTGTGTTGAAGGTCGAAGGAGCGTCATGGTTGCAGGTGTTGTGAATAAATTTAGATTCATGCAGCGGAGAAGTGATCTGCTGATCGGTTGCACATACAGTAGTGAGTTGCTGCCGATGCCTGAACACACCGAGGACGGAGCTGGGCCGAGAGCCTGCGTGGAGGCCACTGTTTGCATGATTGAGGTAAAACGACAGTGGGTGTCGCTGTTATGAGGAGATCTGAAGGCCGTGTTTGATCAATGGTGGATCAAACACAATTTGCATTAGAATTCCTTCACATTTTTTGTTTGCTATTAGTTGAAGCGATCTTTTCAGTGGTTATTTGCGGGTTTGGAGTGCCTTTGAATTACACAGAACTGAAACTTGTGTGGCGTTATATGGTGCAACAAGGATTTGGATCTGGGAAATTTAGCTAAAACTGGTGGCGGAAACGGTGCCTCTGCCATTAAAATACATCAAGAGAAGATCGGTGGGCATGGGGGCTGGTGTGGACACGGAGAGCGTAGCAGCGAATTTTGGGGTGTCCGTGCCTATTCTCTGCTTTCTGATATTTCATATGAGGCCATTGATTTAGAGGAAGATGTGTTAAATTCCACGATCATCACTGACGGGATCTCGTTTATCGTCACAGCCTCGCATGTTTCCTCTTGTGAAGCTTGGATCCAGGCTTCTCGCTTGAATCGGTGTGTTTGATGGATCAGTGTGTCCGAGATCCTGCATGGAGGATCGAACTCATTGTTGAAGCAGCAAATCGAGCCATAAGGTGTTTTCTTGCTGCATGGAGCCAAGAGCGTGGATCTACCCATAGAGTGAAGTCGTGTGACCCGTGAGCGCATGGGTGATTGAGCTAGATAAGATCCTGTTTGCTTAGTGGATCATTCTGTGACTGTGTGCTTGGAAAAGAACCAATGGATTCTTGCCTACGGTGTTTGCCACGGTGTTGAAGGATCCTGCAAGTCAAGAGTTGCTTGCAGTAGTGGAGCAAGAGAGGAGCTTTAGATTAAGCCGGTCTCCGAACACTTCGATGTTTGCTCGAAATTTTGTTGATGAATTTGAATTCCACCATGTTCCGACTTATACCAATGACTCTGACTGAGGAACGAATTATGCAACATTTGGTAGCTGTTGCGATGGGTAGAGCACATCATTTTAGGAGATTTGAGGCACAGATCATCTGGTCAAGGTCATCCACAATTTCTGGTGTTTTCTCCTCATCCCAGATATGCGACTAATGTCACCAGCCCCCTCCCCTGCGACTCCATGGAGCTATGCGGTTGTTTTATTGTTTGATGCAACCGTGGAAGGAGTGTGGAGAAGAGTTCTTGTTCTTTGCCTCAATCGACATTGATCAAGAAGAGGACCAGTTTGTGTGGCCATTGTGTTGGAGATGGCTTGGGTATTGGAGTTGCTTTCCTTGCGGCATCTCACTCGATATACACAGAGGGAAAAGTTTATACCACTATCCAAATGTTTTTTTAATTCTCTGATGTTTTAAATTTTCAATGTATTTTTGTGTAAGTGTTATGACAATGTAAATTGGTTGTAATTTAAGTGACATTAGTGTGACCAACTATTGTCACAATTCTGAGTGTGTGTTGGAACTGGTCATTCCAACACTAAATAAATTTGCAGGAAAATTATTATCTACCAGATATATATTGATGACATGACACTGAATATGGGAGCGTCAAAGATTGGAGGATGATTGAGTTTGTGTGTGCCCAGTGTGATGGAAACAGATTGTGGAGACAAATCTGCATGTTCAATTGCGAGGAGATTAGCTTGATAGTGGGTCTTCATTGTTGCAGCCTGTCAGCGAGCATGTGAGAAGGCATGTTTGTAAGTCTCTTGTGTTGGCACCAGATGTCCATCGATGATGATGGAGAGCTGAATATGGTGCAATGAGGATGGATGTTTGTTGGGTTAGTTGCGTTATTGTGGCAACGTTACTGCAGATTCGACTTGTGTGTTGTTGCATGCTCTAGAGAAGAGTTGGTAAGCCTTAATGGCTTGTGGCCCCTTTGTGGCTGGAGAGCCTTAATGGCTTGTGGCCCCTTTGTGGCTGGAGAGCCTTCATGGCGATGATAAGCCTTTGTGGCTGGAGAGCCTTCATGGTGGTGATAAGCCTGGGTGGCTGGAGAGCCTTCATGGCGGTGATAAGCCTTTGTTGCTGTGATAAGCCTTCATGGCTGAGTTGAGCCTTCGTGGCTGTGTTGAGCCCTTCGTGGCTATTATAAGCCTTGGTGGCTAAGTTGAGCCTTGGTGGATACATTGTATCTCCTCAAGGCTGGGTGCCTGAGTGGTGGAGGTGAATTACTGCTTGTCGAAATGTGAACTAGCAAGCAGGTGAAAGTGTGTTGCTCATGCATGTTCATGAAGCAACGTGGAGTGATCAGTTGTCAGTGATCTGGTAGGGATCAACTCTAAGACAACGTGCAGTGTATGATCTTTGATTTGCTCACAACAATAGTGTGGGCAGTGTTCTGGTGAACTGAAATTCGGGGCATTTTGTCTGCAGCAGTGAATGGCGTGGTAATGTGTTGAACGTTTGCATGCAGTTTTTTTTCTTCATGGATATTGTATTATTGTCATGGTTATCGCTTGTGCTTATATTGTCATTTGGTATTGTTTTTATTTGGTATGCGTAAATGTGGACAAGTCTTGGAAATTTGTATAAATATTGAGATTTGCGACCTCAATATGATGTCATTCTGTTAGAATTCGCAACTCTAATTGATGACAGGTAAAACATGGAGACCAAAACCAGCTTGCCAAAGTAAAATGAAGATGCCAAAGACTCAAAAGAACAAAGCCAAAGTAATGGTGTGTTCCAGCATATGAAAAGTGCAGTGTTCGTGGAGGTGAATGGTATGGTGAGTGGCAAAGGAGGATGGACCACAGAAAGAGAGATAACCACTCATGAATATTTTGTGAGATAAAAATGTTTGAAAAGGGAGAAAACCAATGCATTAATAACTTCGACAGAGAAAAAGGAGGCAAGTTCATGTTCAAGCATGGGAGGAAAAACCAAGAGAGAATTGCAACAATAGGCTATGTGGGAGACTTGCAAACATCTGTGACTCTAATTGAATGTACTCGAGAGTGAGAACCCTCTGTAAATATGAGAAAAGAGAGCCCTGTAATATGTAGTATTATTTGATAAAAAAATAGAATATGTTGTGTTGAAATATTTATTTGTGTCACTATATGCTCACCGCAGGACTGTGTTTCTGTTACTTTTTCAATGGAATTCAACATAAAATATTAAAATATTAAGTGCATGTCCCTGTAAATTTCATGTTGGGTATGACTGTTTGAAGCTCTGTCTATTGCTTACTCTGTTTTTTGTTTTTTCTCTTCCTTGGTTAATCGTGCAGTCTTTTCAGAGGCATTGAAAGCATAGAAATAGTGCAGAGAACCGTGATACATAAATGCAATGATATATACGAAAACTTACATTGAATGTGAACAACTTTCCATGTTCTTTGCTTTTGTTTTCATGGTTAGTCCTACTTTCTACATTGATTGCAGAGTCATTGGAGACATGAAATAGTGCAAAGATTCATGCTAGAGAGAAGCAATGATAAATATAAAAACTTACAGTGAATTTGAAGAGATTTCCACAGGGATTCAGTTACTGCAACTTGTAGAACATTGAATATGAAAATTTACAGTGCATGTGAAGGCCCTGCCATTCGGTCACTGCAACTTAAAGGCTGCTAAAATATGGATTATTTTTCCAAAGCTTACAGATTTTTTTTCAACACTATTTTACGGCAATTAATAGACAAAATTTCAATAAATAATGGAGAAATTACATCCGACATTCGTCCAGTTTAAATATTGGCCATTTTCTAACCAGTGCCATAAAAGTGAATGTAAATTATAAAACGAAACATACAAATCAAGAAGGAAAAAAAAAACCCTTGCATTTCGTAGTTGTACAGAGACATGGCCATGAATATGAAAACTTACGGGGAACATGAAGAGCTTTCCATTGGGTAATTCCGAAACTGCAACTTATAAGGTTTTAACACCGGGATTATTTTTCCAACAAGTTTTGGAAAATGTTTTCTCTCCAACGCTTTTTTACAACAATTACTACCAAAATAATTCCACAAGATCTAAAAAAGATTTACAATGATCTACTATGTGAACATAGTATGAGTTTCTTAATCTTTAATTTCATATCATGATCTATTCAGTGACAAGTATTGATCTTTATTTTGTTTTAAACCCTTCCCTCTCATTTCTAATGAATGAAAAAACTAAAGAAAAATTTTGAAGTTAGAAATCAAACTCTGCCAAATAACTGATGGATCGATCATTACTGCAGGTATAGGAGTCCGCGGCTTGAATGCTGCAACAGTTCAACATTTTCCAGTATTTAATGCATTAAAGTCGAGGGAATAAATGATAGAAATAACTGACAAATACATTTGGACTACAAAGAACATATTATGCTCCCCAATATCAAGGATATCGTGGCATGATTAAATGTGAAAATTTGAAAGAATGAGAAATTATTGAATAGTTTGGGGGAACAATCCTCATCCCATTGTTTTCCTTGCAGAAGAAATTGCAGCCTAATTAGCGATGCAGAGGATCTTTAACGCTCAATCGGCGCGAGATGCAGGAAGATGCAGGTCACGAGAGATAGCCATTAGTCCTTCTCCAGAGAAGGTGGCGAGCCGTTGTTATTCAAAAGTAGTGGGAAGGGCGGAATAATTCTTTTTCAGAAGAAAAAAAAACGACGTATATATTAAAAGATATATATGACAGTACATGTTCTACATTACATTCTCAGCTGTGATACCAAAATAGCGAGAAACTCCATATTCCCAAATACATACAAAATACTCTTCTGTAGAAAAGATATTCGGTGTACATGGTAAGCAATATTATGGGTAGATTTAACCAGACCCAAACAGATTCTTTTTGAATATCCCTGTATACATGAAAAGACATGGAAAGATAATATAGAAGCATCATAATTCATGGAAATGAGGGATCAAAAGATAGATGCATTAGAAAGAAAGCGGTGAAAAAAATGAAAAAAGGTCTTGTCCCAGAGTGTACTTCCATGATACACATGGAGCAGGCTTGCTTGTGAAACCAAGATAACAGGCTCGCTTGAAAACACTTTGATCAAACTTCAAAATCCCGCTCACTGTGTACTACCATGATTCACATGGAGTAGATTCGCTTGTGAAAAAAAACTGACAGGTTCACTTGAAGCACATTGATCAGCTTCAAATTTATCCCTCACGCTTGATGAAAAAGTGTGCATGATGATCTGAATGCAAAATACAGATAATACATGGAGCAGGCTCGCTTGGGAAGATCTACTGGTAGGCACGATTGCTTAAAACATTGATCATCTTCTAATATACCCGCTCGCTTGATGAAGATAATGACCAAAAAAGGATCCCAATCCCAATAACAGAAAAAAGGTTCATATGTGAAATACCATCTGATAGCAAAGTGTACAGATGAGAAGTGATTCTTGCAGGCTCGCTTGTAAAAAATAAACTGTTGACAGGCTGTCTATACGCATATTGAAAGGAGACCTTCCACAGGTGCAAACAATGTTCTATTGTTGTTCAGGCTCACATGATTCAGGAAGAGAAGTAATGACCTATGTGAGAACCAAAGAACTCATATCATGTAGATAAAAAAGCCTTCAAAAACACCTGTGTAATTAGTGTAAAGCTACAATATCGGATAATTATAGCCAGAAAGAAGTTAGAAAACATAATAAGAAAATAATAAAGCTAGTTGTGAGGAAATGGTAGCCTCTGATATTGAAAACATATAATCAAGGAATTGGTACTGTCAAGTTCTAGATCTGCACTCTGTCCTTGAACTGGAGAATATACATATACCCAAAATCTGCAGTGATACCTTTTTTGGAAAGACCATCGGCCTGTGTGTTATTCTCCCGGTAGATATGATTAATAGGAGGACAATTTAAAAGCTGCCATAAACGAAGTGTCCTCTGTCTCCATCCCCTTAACCCTGACACAATCATATCACATCTGCTATAAATCCATCCAATTACCAATCTTGAGTCACCATAGAAATTGGAGTTCTGTAATTGAAGATTGGAGGCCATCAGGAGACCGCCCCAGAGTGCCATGATTTCTGCCTTATTATTAGATCCAGGACCCCCATTCCAATAGATGTGAACTCTCTCCCGCTGTGACAATTTAACCCAAACACCACATCCCGTGATGCCATCAACAGTTGCCCCATCAAAGTAGATGGCCAGGAGGGAAATCTCATGTGGTCTGTTCCGAAAGGACCTATCTGTCACCAACAAAGAAGGAACATTCCTATCCACAATCCAATTCATAATATTGGAGAAGATAATATGTGTTTGAAAGGGCCTGTTTTAAAAAATGAGATTGTTCCTACCGATCCACACTTCCCAAAAGAAGAAGAAAGGTAGAGACTTAAATGTACCTTTAAGTTTGTCCCAATCCCTCACTACCGAGATGAAATCAGAAGCTGACCAATTTGGGTCCATAATGTAAGGGCCAAAAGATCTCCATAGAATTTTAACCACAGGAAAAGTGAAAAATAGGTGTACTATACTTTCAACCTCCAAACAACATATAGCACATCAATTAGGGCCGTATCCGCCTCTTTTATTGAGATTATCCCAAGTAAGTATTTTACCCCTCCAAACCAGCCATCCAAATAGGATAATCTTGGTAGGAATCCTTCTCTTCCAATAGGGGAAGAAGATCTTTGATGTTATACCCACAAATGAAGAATGTATGATGTTCCTATAGACATCTTTAACAATGACAGCACCGTGCTTCATAGGCCCATTCCATATGATTTTATCACCTCCCAAAGAATGACAAAAACCAACAGTCTTGAAAGAATCCGCAACAACATCCCATTCCATAGTGTCTTCCCCCGCCAATCCAAGTTGTAAAGTTGTTTTGAAGATCGGGGCACCAAATGACTAGACGTAGATAGTCTGTGATAAATATATAAACCCACGGTGCGAGAGACGATGTAGGAGGCGGGGCGAGAGGGAAAAGTCTGTAGGGACACCAAAAATATTAGTGAAAGCCAAAGGAATTCTACCCCCATCACAAAAGCTCCAAGTGACACGGCCATATACATATCTTAATACCTTTTTAAAACCACCCCATATAACAGATACGCTGGCAGGACAAACCAACTCCTGGCAGATTAGCTGATGAAAAATATCGTCGTCAATATACTTACATCTTATAATGGTGCTCCAAATGTTATCCCCACTGATAGCACGCCAGAAAAACTTTATTAACAAGGCCGTGTTAAAAACTCGAGTATTTAATATACCCCATCCATCAAAATCTTTCGGCCTGCAAATGACATCCATTTGACAGAGATGATATTTCTTGTCCAGCTTGGCACCACCCCACAGAAATTGTGCAATGATTCTGTTAATCAACTCCACAATCTTGGCAAGAAAATAGTAGAGATGACCCCAATAGACCATTAATTGTGATAATACAGCCTGAATAAGGATGAGCCATCCACCCATAGAAAGCCATTTGTGAGTCCATCTGTAAATACGGCCTTTAAAGCGCTCGAGAATCCACATCCAATCCCTGATCTTATAACCACAGGGTTTTAAGTTGCAGCCCAAATATTTGAATCCTTTAGACATAAGTTGAGTATGGATCCCCAAGAAATCAACAATAAAGAGAATCTTCTGTAAATCACCCTTGTCATGTAAAAGAAAGGATTTATCTTTGTTAATACCTAATCCTGTTGCAGATTCAAACCCGATCAATAGAAAATGTATGTAAAACCAATGATTCCTTGTGAGATATCCGAATAATAACATATCATCCACAAAGAGTGAATGAGTAGTGGAGATAGTTCCAGAAAAGGAGAAACCTTTTATGAAACCCTGCTATTCTGCAAAATGTAAAACCTTGCTAAACCCATCAAGAACAAGAATAAAAATAAGTGGGGCGGGGAACAGCCCTGGCGGAGACCTCTCGCTGCCCCAAAGAAAAGAGTAGGTACACCATTTACTAGGACTGCATATCTAACAGTAGATATGCATGACATAATCCATCGAATGATTCTGATTGGCAGTCTAATCTTGAGTAATACAAACCTAATATAGGACCAGTCAATAGAGTCATATGCTTTGTGCAGATCTACTTTCATGACAAGTGCCTCCTTGCTCCCAAAATGAATAGAGTGTAGGATCTCCTGCGCGATGGCAATCGCATCATGGATAGAGCGCCCCTGAAGAAAACCATATTGCTCCAAGCTGATGTGATTAGATAAAGTAGCCCTGATGTGATTTGAAATAATCTTAGATGTAATCTTATACATTAGATTGCACAACGCAATTGGTCTGAATTCTGCAAAATATTGTGGGTCAGCCACCTTGGGTATTAGAGAAATAAAGGTCGAGTTTAAGTTTGCAGGCATATGTCCACTTTTCCGGATTTGTTCGACCACCTCCGTTAGCTCAGCTCCAGTAAGATCAAAGAAAAAAGTGAAAAATTCTGCGGGCCAGCCATCTGGCCCCGGACTTTTGTCATGCACAAAATATTTCAGGACCATGTGCACTTCATTCCCAGTGATTTCCTGATCAAGTTCAACGATAGCCTCCTCGTTAAACATTCTGGGTATGTGATTCAATACCCATTTTTTATTTTCAAAATCAGCAGGCTATTCTTTTTGGTAAAAGTCAAAGAAATGAGAAAAAGCTTCATTTTGTATCTCAGTAGTAGATATATGGCCCCGTGTTGGAAATGTGTTGTCATTGATGGCAAAGAGATGTGAGTGGAACACTGAGGCAACAACAAAATGACGACAAAAAGTAATTTAAAGAAGATTCGAAGCAGTAGAGACAGGTTCATTTAAAGAAGCAGAGGTAGCAAAAGGAGAATTAAGGAGTAGCATCAGTCAAGGAGCAGATGAAATAAAAGAGAGAGCGTAAGACAAATAGCTACAGAGACAGAGCTGTTATCATGGCAATAAAGACAGCAAACAAGAAAATGAAGGAAATAAAGGAGACATGCAGAGGCAGAGGAAGCGAATATAATAAGAGACAGAACCGTTATCAGAGGCAGAGGCAGAGGCAGAACGACAGAAGCAGTAGAGTTAGTGCCAGGGTAGAGCCGTTATAAGATTCCAAGCCGGGCGTTATTTATATATATATAAACAAAGTCTGTGAACTGTGTTGATGGTGGCGATAATACAGTCAAGTTATCCATAACACTAACGGAGCAAAAACACGACGATGTTAAACTAAATAGAGGTGGAACCAGAATTAGATGTGCAGTGGTAATGGAGTTGTGTGTTATACATATCGTAGGGCCACTTATAAAAGACCGGAACCTGGAGTAAAAGTGTTGGACCAGAACCTGGAGTAGAGAACGGAACCACGACCAGATGAACAGTGAACGCGGATTGTCGAAAACCACCCTGCCATTTCGCACCGCTTTTCCGGAGCAGGTGGTATTTTCTGAATTGGAGCGATTCCATACAGGAATCGACACATGGCAAGGGACCCGTTTCAAAACTGCCCTTTAAAGTGCGCCTTCGCACGTTATACATCGACTAAAGACATCGAGTGAAATCGATACACACCGTTGATCTGGAGGCTCGATATCCGACGACGATCATTCGTAGAACTTGCTCGAAGTTTAACTAAGGTGTGCGGAGGTTAAGCCAGGTACGGATGCATTCGTTTGATTGAATTGCGGGCCCTGGCGGAGTCATATATATATGAATTTGGTTTATTAATGTTATTTGATGCTTTACGAGGTCCGAGGGAATATATACGAAAATATTTCATATAATGTTTAAATTTTCCAAGTGGGTACCATATGAATTAAGATTTATATGTGTAGTTAAAAGATCAAAGGTTTAATACGCATAGCGTGGAAGCCTTATTATTTGGGTTTACTACATGTGTTTACAGAGTGTTAAATTATATGGTTCAATAGTCAACTATTATGTTGCGTATGAGGGTTGTAATGCGAAGTTAGCGCATATCTACATATAAGAGATTGTCGGGTTATAATTATACATGAGTATGGAATTAATATCTAAATCCTTTGAATTTAGATAAACCAGACTTGTTTATTTAATTGAATTTTCCAGCGTGGAATTAAAGAGAAGTGGGAGATTGCCCGGATTGGGAAAATTACTGGGCAATGAAATTTTGGGATGCATTTACACACAGTTAAGTGAAATATTGAAAAATGAAAAAGAGAATAAGGTTGGATGAACTGAAAATGTAATGTGAGTTTCAAACCATTATGTTTAACTCATATATGAATAGAGAATGTAGACAGGTAGCCCAAGAATAGGAATACGCATAGAAAACATGGAATATGTAGATGAAAGTGAACAAAGAGCATGCAGAACAGGTTCGTAACAGCAACAGGAAAAGACAAATCCAGTAAAGCCAAAATCTAGAAAAGTAGCTAAGTGATATTGAGATATGTGATTAAAAATGTGAATGTAAATGATGTAATTTAATTTTTTTGTTGTTTGTGATGCAAAGGCAAGTATCCTAAGGAAAAGACAAAATCCCACTGTAGCATGGAAATTTGTACATTTTGTAGTAATTCTAAAAATGAGTTGGAAAAAGGAATAAGAAGACAGAAGCCAAAGAGTCATGACTGTTCACTCCAAATTCCTTGTGAAATACAAAGAGTCATGTGAGAATTTCTATATATAATATCAATTTGATAAGCGCAAGAGAGAGATAGAGCAAATATAGAGAATGCAGAGTATAAAAGAATAAAGCAGAGAAGATTAAGAGAAGAAGAGCAGAAAGAGAAGCTACAAAACAGAGCTGATATCTGAAGTAAATCAGCAACCATTCAATTTGATAAATTGAGGAAGTTGGAGCTTCCCTATCAAGTTGTAGCTTGATAGATGTCAGTTGTAGCTGATTGAGGTTGGAGCCTCCTGTAGGTTGGTACCTGCAGAAAATTGAAGGGATTTGGTTCTTCCCTTGCAAGTTGTAGCTTGCAGAATTGAGGTAGGAGCCTCCTATAGGTTGGTGCCTGCAGAAAAACAGTGGTGAGAGGGAGTTGGAGCTTACCTTTGCATCACAACAATAATAAGATGTGGTTTTCTCCCTTCATGGGTTTCCACTTACATCTGTTGTCTCTATGTGTGCTTCTTATGTTTTGATGTGATTATTTCAATCTGCTTAATTGCTTGCTGCTCTCAACATAAGTATGGTGTCACATTTAATTAATATTGGCTACAAATAAGACTGTTCACATATTAAGCTGTAAATAATTTAGGTGAAAATTTTAAAAGGCTTATGTATGTATTAAACTGATTCACCCCCCCCTCTCAGTTTAGTTAAAGATTCAGCAAAGCGCCATGTTGACTCTTTTGATCCGCGAATCGCATTTCCGTTCCTTCTTTCGGATGCATATTTATGAAAAAATTTGGTATTGAGATCACCCTCCTTTAGCCAACATACCCGACTCTTAAGCTTCCATGTAGTCTCTTCAATACCCAGAATCTCCCTCTTTCTATTCCCCAGTTGTCCAAGGATGACATATGATGCCTCATCCGGAGCCTTGTTATTTAACCCTTTATAGATAGCCTCCATC
This sequence comes from Pinus albicaulis, assembly GCA_034641835.2. Classification (NCBI taxonomy): domain Eukaryota; kingdom Viridiplantae; phylum Streptophyta; class Pinopsida; order Pinales; family Pinaceae; genus Pinus; species Pinus albicaulis. The sequence continues at coordinate 1,154,090,317 of CM076584.1, forward strand.
CGACAACTAATGTCCAGTAACTCTGCCTTCAGAGATGATTTTTTCTGCACTTCCCATTTTTTAGATGCAATTTTCAATCTGTGAATTTTGTGATGAAAACGTTCATTAAACTCGAGATAATAATAAACATAATATTGCAGGGAAATAAAATATAATAAACTAGATCCAGGAACATCCACCCTTATCAAACTTGCACGGTGATCAAATCTTGTAAAATTTTAGAAACGATATTTAGTTAACGTGCAAAGATTCTTCCATTTAACATTAATGCTAATCTTATCAGGGTTTAGCATGGTTTAATTGGGAAAAAATCAACAATTATATTAGTAAACATTAATGATCATGGCTTTGGACATTAATGGCAATGGGTTAATTACAACCATCTTTAAAATTGAGTTTTCTTTAGATGTCTATTTTATTTATTGTTAAATGAAAAAATTACAAAAAAATATTTAATTTTACACCATCTTAATAACAACATCTAAATATACACAACTAAATAAAATAATAATAAATATTAAAAAAAAAATGAAAAAAAACATAAATATTTATGAGTATTGAAAAAAATAAACTACAACAATATGTGGAATTAATAACTTGCGTTATTACTTGAAGCTTTTAGATAGCTATAGTATCTTTTTTATATTATTGTTTGTGGAATTAATAACTTTCGTTATTATTTGAGACTTTTAGATAGCTATCCTATTTTTTTATATTACTGTTTTCCAATTTGGTTGTGATGGGTCTCTATTTGACACAATTTAAGCTCTCTTTAATTGGTTAATATTATTTAATCTTTAAGCTCTCTTTAATTGGTTAATATTATTTAATTTTTAGAGCTTTGTTTTTAAATAAAAATTTTAAACCATATTTTATCATTAATTTTGTATTTTTCTTTAGGCTATTAAACAACACTCTTTTTTTCATTGGCTAATGCCAAAAAAATTATTTGAGAAAAAGACAATTGTCAAAATTTCTTTATTTAATTTATCTATTATTTATCATATTTCTCTATTATTTATCATATGTTTTTATTATTCATACACATTGAAAATTGTATCCTCTCACAATTTGACTAACTTCACTTTTAACAATATTACATATTCCTTATTTGTTTTCTGAAAAGGTCATGGTATTCTTGAATATGTTATGATCCCTTGGATATTTAGAAAGCACAATAAGAGGCAATAGAATGGTTATGGTGTAATAGTTTTGACCAAAACTTAATCAATCATGTATATCGTGAGGAACACAACTCTACAACAAAATAAGTCAGCAGTGACCATCTTGACTCTTTTTGAAGTGTTTTTACTATCAATCTATATGTATATGTGTGTGAGTGTAGATATACATATTGTTGGAGAGAAACTAGAATAAAAAAGTGTAATATGTGGGGATGCTTAGTACCTACCTCTTATGCAAAAATTAATAGATAGCTAAATTAAATAATCTTTAATGCGATAGGCCATGCCAAGTTATAATATAATTATGTTATATTATAAATAAAAATCTCTTCCTCATTAAATCGACATAGAATTGTGTGTTTGATGGTGGATAAGGTGGGATTAGGGATACAACAATCAACGTGGAATAGTAGCATCCTAACTCAAAGTAGGGGAGATGACATTACACCGTCGTTGAGGGGTCGTGCCCGACTACATCGTGGACCTTGCATAGGTTAGAGCATGTTGCAATTTTTTTGTTTTGGAGGAGAACACACAACATTAAATATGGAAAATGAATCAAGGATGCACGAGAAATTTGTGTATGGAGTCACATTTAATATAGGGAGAAGAAATTCATACCGACCTCCAATCGATTCGAGTGTAACCTTGAAAAACACAAAGATATATATTATATCTACAATATTTTATTTTTTTATTTTAAGGTTTGTAATATTGATCATAGGGTTTTTAGTATTAATCCTTTTATTTTATTAATCCCTTGGGTTTATTAATATAAGGGTTCTTATTCCAAGGGTACAATATTAGTCATAGGGTTTCCACAGTCCAACATCGCATTGTGAAAAAGATTGTGTTGATATGACAATCGATAATGGTCAAACATGGTTGATCATCATCTTACGCCACATTGTGACAAGGATTTTCTAAATGTGAAAATCAAGCATGGTAAACCATGTTTATTTTATGGTTTTTAATATTTATCTTAGGGTTTTTGGTATGAATCCTTTTTGTTTATTAATCCCTTGGGATTATAATGTTAATACCTTGGGTTTATTAACCTAGGGGTTATGATACCTAGGGTATAATATTATTCTTAGAGTTTCTATGGTCCAACATTGCATTGTGACAAATATTGTTTCAATATGACAATCAATAATGGTCAAACAAGGTCGCCCATCATCTTACGTTGCATTGAGACAAGGATTGTCTCAATATGAAAATTAACCATGGTAAACCATTGTAAAGCATGGTCAAACATATATATTTTACAGTTTATAATATTTATCTTAGGGTTTATATACCTTGGGTTTATAATATTTATTCTTTGGGTTTAATATTATTCCCTTTTGTTTATAATCGTTCAGTTTTTTAGTATTAATCCTTTTGGTTTATTAGTCCCTTGGGTTTATTAATCTAAGTGTTCTTATTCATAGAGTATAATATTATTCAATGATTTGCACAATCCAACGTCTCATTGTTACAAAAAAATGTGTCGATATGATAATCAACAATGGTTGAACATGGTCGTCGATCGTCCTACGTCGCATTGTGACAAATATTGTCTCAATATGAAAATCTACCATGGTAAACCATGATGAACGAGGTTTATTTTGTGGTTTATAATATTTATCTTGGAACAATGTGACAATCAATCTAAAAATGATTGTCAAAATGTTACATTACACCAAAATTTATTTTTCGTCGCAATGGGAAATTACAAAATTGGATCTAATATGAAGGTTTATAATAAGAGGGTTTCTAATATTGGGTTTATAATATGGTGTTTATGCATTGCATTGTAAATTGAATCCCTAATATTACACGATGACATTAAATAAATTAGGGTTAATATTGTAGTTTATAATATTGGCTTAAGGATGTAGTGTTTATGTTGTTTTTAATACTGGTTTTAGGGTTTATAATCTTAAGATTTATAATTGTGGGGTTTATATTCTTTATCCTAGGGTTTATTAATCACGTGAGTTTATAATATTAATCCCTTAGATTTATAATACTAATGTCAAGGTTTATAATCCTATGGTTTAGTTTAATATTAGGGTTTAATATTGACCATGGAGAGCTAAGGTCAATCTTCGTGAGACATGTGCAGTTTTGGAAAATGATGGTCAACCATGCGAGTCATGTTTTGTGAAATCAATCATGGTCAACCATAGTCCAACTTCGCATGGTGACAAAGATTCTACCAATAGGAAAATCAATCTTGGTCAACCACGGTCCAATATCACATATGACAAAGATTATGTCAATGTAACAATCAATAATGATTAAACATAATTGATCATAATTAAACATGGTTGATCCACATATACAATGTGCATTCAATTGTAGCATGGTTTGTAAGTCAACAGTAAACCCTACTCTAAGTCCATGCCAACGCAACTCGGGAGAACAAGTAGCCGTTATAACAATAAAGATTATGTTTGCTTTCTTGCTGCAACAACGCTAAGAGTTTGGAATTATAACTGTGCTCCTTATGGGTCGCATTACTAATTTAGTTACAAGTTTTATTTGACCGTTAAACACCTTTAACAGAGAAAAATGTTGTAAAAAGGTTCCCTTGATATTGATAGTATTAGCAATATCTCACATTGCTAGTATTAGTAATTTCTCACGAATGCCAATACCATTTTGTTATATCATTGTTTGTAATTATTGGGAGAGAGGTCGGCCGAACGATTATGATGAGTAGGATAGTTTGTAAGTACACAATAAACCCTGCTTTGACTCGATACCGAAGCAATAACAAGAAAGCTGATGTTTTTTTTTCTGGCTACATCTTTACCTGTAGCGCATTCAGTTGTAGCATCGTTCATTCAGCTGTAGAATAGTTTTTCAGTCGCTACGGAGACAACTCGAGAGAACTGGTAGCAGCTATAACAATAAAGCTAATACTTATTTTCTCCCTACAACAACGCGGAGCGTTTGGCATGAGAACTATGATGCTCACCGGCTGCGTTAATAATATAATTACAAGTATTAATTGAAGTGGAAAATATGCATATGAAAGTTCAAGCGGTAATTTAACTATGAAAAATTCAAATACTAAATTAAATTAACTAGCAATATTAACTTCTTCGCAAAGTAATAGAGATCGATTAAGTAAGTTAACCAGAAAAAAACAAAAACAACAAATTGTAAAAAGTGTTTGACAATGAATAGGAGAAATGGGTGTTTTATTACACTTTCACATGTGCTCTCGGTTCAAACCTAAAAATAACAGGAGTAAATTGCAAACCATCAGGAATTGGACATGTCGGAAACCATTTCCACGTATTTTTATTGGTATTATAAACGAGCAGCTGCTTTCCCATAGTGTATCTAATGTATACAAAGTCTCCCTTTCCTTCAAAATCAAAATATCTATAGATAAATGGAAAGCTAACGTTATAATATTTTGTCTTAAATTTTTCGAAAATGGAAGGTGGCATCCTCGCAATAAGTCTGAGCTCCGGATTGTCGGAACCCAATTTTGGTTTCAAAAACTTCGATATAATAAAACCAACAAAACCTATGCCATTTTTTATTACACATGAAGTGAGAATCACTCGTGAACCACAAGTGAAAAGTACATCTTCCATGTGGCTGCCCCTCTCCTCCACATCTTCCAAGGGGAACGACACGAGAACAGATGTCCCGTTTCGGAGGCTGAAAATGACGATGCCCTCCGTAGCCCTGCAATACAATAAATCCTTAGAAACAACAACCTTCTGGTGCCTATAATACACCCGACCCCTTGGCAGGCGTCTCGCTATAGTCCATGACTTTATACATGAATCGTATATTTCTACTCTATGTTCCATCCATGTTATTGCTATCACTTTATATGTATCTCCATTGTGGCCCTGAGCCTCCCCTGCCACGATGGTCAGGGCCCAAATAACAATATTGTGACTAATTCTTGGAAGTTCTAACAAAGTGGATGTAAGAGGATGGGAGACAATGTGCTTGGATTCACTAGGTTGCGAAGACGCAGTGGACGCCAAAATAAGGCCTGTTGCTGATCCGCGCATCTCCAACCCCCTCACGTCATATTTTTCCAGTAAGAAGGCAAAGGAAAGTCTTTTCCAGGTGTTTGTGAAGAAGCAGTAAGCCATATAGTTCAAAGAGATCTCATTCCCCAGCAGAAAAAGCCATGATTTCTTGTTGGGTGGTGCCTTAACCCAATCATTACTGATAAAATGTGCAGCTGAAAGGAGAGAATTCCACTCTTTACAGACACCACAATATGTACATAACTTTTCTGCAGGCAACCATGCCAATGCGTTCTCCTTGAAATATCTCGGCAATTGAGACCACCACATTGAGCACTCCTCCCGGTCTTCACATTCTGTTTCCATTTTCAATGAACAACACTCCTGTGGATCTTCCCTTTTTGTTTCCATTTTCAATGTACAACAAATTTTGATTTTGAATAAAATAAAAATCTCAGCTATAATAGGTGAAAACTATGATTCAGATAACTTCTCAACTGAAGAGGTGTGCAAAGACACAAAGAGAGTGTGGCTGATTGTTTGGGTTTGACCATCAACGATTTATAGGTGCGCGTGTTCATCATAAATTAGCCAACTTCTCATATTGTTGTAAATATTCATTTATTATTTTTCGACTATTACTCTTGGCGTGGTCTACTTTGGAACAGAGCTTTGAAGATGTTTATTTTTATTAAATAGTTGATTACCATGAGTTGGACGGATATTGGATGGTTTACCTCATAATTATATTTTTCTCTTTTTTTTTAAAACTAGTAATTGTACTATATGTTGCAAAAGAAACATGGTAAGGTTGTGGTATAGGAAAGAATAACATATAAGAAAGAAGAGGTAGTAGGAACTTTCTCGGCTCCAACTGATCCTGAAGAATAAGGGGTGGAGCATTATGTTTACTGGACCTCAAATCAAAATATCCATATTAGGTAATTGATGTGGAACATCTTATTTGTTATTAATTGAATGTAAGATGTTTTTTTCATAATGGATGAGACATTTTGGCCAAAGTACTCAAGACCTCTATATGACAAAATTTGCATGTTTTTTTTTTTTTTTTTTTTTTTTTGCATGAAGGATGCACTTGGTTTTATGACCAAGTTGGGAAAACTTCACCCTTCCACGAAATTATTTGCTTCTATCAGGTTCACAATGTTGAATTCCTTTGATACTACTCCTAGAACTCTGACTTTGCTCTAAAGCTAGAATTATCTAATGGAATAAAAACTTATCACTATGACATGTTGTACTTCATAAGAGACTACTAAGAAGCTTAAGTATGGTAAATCCACCTTCACTTGTCATTTGAACATAGAGCATAGAGAAATTATTTTCTTCTATCACATTCACAATGTTGAATTCCTCTCATACTACTCCTAGAACTCTATTGAGATTCAACAAGATGATGAGCTTAGTGAAAAGAGTCGCCTTAACTAAGTGGGCCCGCAGGCTATTTTTGGGGCAAGTCTATTTTTAGACATGATGATCATATTTCAGAAGTTGCAGGATGCTATTTGTGGATGGTTGATCAAGTTGGA
>CM076584.1:1154097142-1154175721 GCA_034641835.2 Pinus albicaulis
TTTCAAAAAACTCCCGACTTTATCAAGTATTTCAACTTTTGGACCCTTACCGATTTAATCCCGACTTCGACTTTTTCCACATTTCATTTTTGAGCTAATTCTTTATTCTTCTTTTTCTTGAATGAAGATTGCTTATAATGTTATAATCTAAAAAATACCCAATTACCCTCCTCAAATTATCTTTGACTTCAATGTTGTTCCCCTTGTTGTTTTATCATGTTTCATGTCATTTGAAGGTTTTCCATAATAATTTTCAAAGTTTCTTTAGTATTTTCCATATGTGACTCTGTTTCCTCTGGACTTATCTTACAAAAAGTATGAGATACTAGGAGTTGGATATCCATAAAGGGCCTTAAATGGGGAAATTTTAGTAGATGTGTGATAGGTAGTATGATAGTATCATATTACCATTCTTCCTTGAGGAACCTACTTCATCCATTAAGATTGCTTTTCTAAAGAGTAACATTGTAGATAACCTTAAAAACATTTGTTAACTATTTTTGTTTGACCATTTGATTTTGTTTGATATGTAGAACTCATGGCAGCTAGTGTTTCTCCACTCATATTAAATATTTATTTCCAAAATTTTCTTGTTACTATTACTTTAGGAAAACCATGAAGACTATGAATTTCTTTCACGGACACTTCTGCCACTTGGCTTGTTGTTTATGTACTTTGAGCTCTACAAAAAAATCTACAAAATTTGTCTATATAAATGACCACAAAAATGTAATACTTACCTTTATATTTCAATAACCCTATAATAAAGTCTATTGATATATCTTCTAGTCTTTGAATATGTATGTGGAATGGTTGAAGTAACCCTAGAGATTTTACTATCTCTCTTTTATTTATTATGCAAACTTGACCTTCTCTTACAAAATTTTGAATATCTTTCTTCATTCCTTCCAAAAATATATTTTTTGATCCTTTGAGATGTTTTAAGGAACCCTGCGTCCTACCATCAGAGAGACATGGGACTCCCTTAATATTTGTTTATTCAAATATGCTTGCGTGTATAAAAATATTCTACATTTGCACCAAAGTATATCTCTCTTTCACTCCCAATGCTCCATAGAGTTCATCCCATCCTTTATAAATTTTAGTTTTTGTTTAGTACTATTGTAATTTTTCCATTATGGCAAGCTTCTTCTAGCCACCTAGGAATAGAAAATGTAATTTGATATAAATTTGAGGCCTCTTCTATTTTAGAAAGAGCATCATGTACTAAATTTTCCTTACCCTTTTTGCAGATTATCTCAAAATTAAAACTTTGCATTTTTTCTCCTCGTTTTTGTTAATATTCCAATGAAATCCATAGCTTCAAAAAATACTTTATGCTATCATGGTATATCTTGACTTTAAATTACCTCCCAGTGATATACTATCCCCATTTTTTATTGCATGTAATATTGCTTCCATTTATTTTTCATACGTAGATTTCACCAAATATTTTCTTTGAATTCCTTGCTTTTAAAAGCCAATGATATCCCTTATTATGTTAATGTTACGTAAATTCCTTGTCCTAGTGCCTCACACTCTACTATGAATTTTTTACCAAAAGTAGGTGCAACCGATGTTGGTGTAGAAGACATGGCATCCATTAAAAGAGAGAATGCCAAAGCAGCCTCATCATTCCATATAAATGGTATTTTCTTCAAGAGACATGTGAGTGGACTTGAAATGCATGCATAATTCTTAACAAATGATCAATAATATCATGTAAGTCTAAAAAATCTTCTAAGAACCTTGATTTTCTTAGGAATAGGTCATTTTGTAATAGCTTGCATCTTTTGAGGCTCCAACTTCACTCCTTCCTTTAAAACAATATGAACCAAATACTCGAATTTTTATTTCCCAAAAGCACATTTGGATATTTTTACATAAAAATTATTGTTCTCAATAATTTATATAAATTTTCCACATGTTTACTAGTGTGGTATTCCCATGATTTATTATAAATATGTGTATTATCAAAGAAAACCAACACAAATTTTATAAGATGGGATCAAACAAAATTGTTCTTAAGTCGAGCCCGTCAGACTTCAAACGGCAATAAACCATAATTCAAACCAAATTCACGTTCCAAAATAGACTGCTGACGTCGGCCAATTTTGTGACGCGAAAACCAAATGAATTATGCCCCAATCTTTTTCGGGTCCGAAGTTGGGCTGGCGTACGGAGGGAGAGTTGTGATGCGAATTTCTTATCAAATTCGCCCTAATCTTTTTCGGGTCTGGATTTCCACTGCGCAAGCGGCCCAAACAAAGATCCGCTCCTATCCCTCTGTGACGAAACCATCGTACATGATGACGTCATCAATCAAAACCCGCCACCCTTTTGAATTTGTAAATAAAACAAATTGCGTCTGCATCATTTTCATTGTTCCCTACGCTAGCCAGTATTCCATGCAACAAAATTCAAAAATCAACTGTTAACGCTTGCTGACCGTTACCTTGCTGAAGAGAATTGAAGCCGAGTATTTCAGGGTTCTTCTGTCATAACCAGCGCCTGTTTAAACACGTTTCATTTCCCGTAAACAGGTATTTATTCCAATTCCCCGCTAAACTCTGTAAAAAATCCTGTTTTTAGTTTTAATTCTGCACTAAGGTCTGAAAAGAAGTTTAGTTTGGTCTTTTTCGTTCCCAGAACTGCAATTATATTCCCAAAACTAGTAATTGTGCCCCTTTTCCACAAAAACCCCGAAATTCCATTTCTAAATGCGGCCCAAACAAAGACCCGCTCCAATCAATTTCTACCACGTGTCCTCAATCAAAACTTGCCCTGCTCCCGGCTGCGGGTGCATTCGATGGTGTTTAAGGCGATGGGACATGATGTGGCGATTTCATATCAATCGCATTAACATTTAACGTTGTTCAATTAAGTTTTCACATCAAATTCGCATTAATTAAGTTTTAACACTGTTCAAGATCAGACCTCCACTCCTGTGAGCGATTCCGCATGCTCCAATATGATCCGGCCTTCGGCTCTCATTATTAATGATCAGAGATTTATTATGACGGGCGTCTTCGATTGCATTGCGATCGGGTCGATAAAATGGCGTTTCGCTATGGATTTTGGATAATCCGGTTAGTTCTTACTGTTTGTGACGATAAGGAGCGCGGCTGAACTACTACCTGAACCTTCTTGCTCTTGCATTTCTCTCGGTTCTTTGTCTCGTAATATTCTCTCTTTCTTAAGATATACTTCTCTGTCCTCTTGTTACCCTCTTGCTGGTACCTTTCTGGTACTGGTGCGTCGGAAGAGACACACGAATGATTTGGTTAATTTGTTTTCTTGTCGCGAGCCCACTTAATTGAGCTACTTTTGGAGTGTTCTCCATGCTGAACCTTTGTATTATTTTTTGAATTACGTAAATTAAACGTTCAAGACTGGTTTCCCCGTATGAGGGCAGTCTTCTTAATTTTTTGATTTTTTGATGACAAATTTTCCATGAGTCTGGCCAGGCAATGTTTTTGACTTCGGTGTAATTTTATTTCCAATGTTAATAGATTAGAGGAACCACCGGAGGAGTAGTTTGGTTAATTTTTTTTCTTTCTTAGTAGGCCCACTTAATTGGGCTGATTTTAGATTATTTTACTGTGCTAGACCTTTGTAATATTTTTGAATTCTGTAAATTAAACGTTCAAGACTGGTTTCCCCGTATGAGGGCAGTCTTCTTAATTTTTTGATTTTTTGATGACAAATTTTCCATGAGTCTAGCCAGGCAATGTTTTTGACTTCGGTGTAATTTTATTTCCAATGTTAATAGATTAACTTTACTTAGAATTATCACATGATTAGCGTTTTTCTTGATCCGTTCAAGGATTTTGGGTACTTTGATTTGTATTTGGAACAATGGACGTCGGTACTCTATCTGTTGCTTTACTATTCTACATACTACTACTTCACTTTCTTATAGATGCCTCGGGCATATTTGGATGCTTTCTCAGATTGTCGATAATCTCCATGTGGACCGTTACTGGATTTTATATCATGTCCCTATATGTGACATGGGGTATTTTTCTATCATTGTCTGGGGTGGGACTTCCACTTTTCTGGATGGATATTTGGGTTCCAATCTTCAGATGTGAAAATGTAATGACTTCATGGACTGTTTTACTTCATATAATATATTCAAAACTGTGTTTTTTCTCTTGTGAAAAATAAAATTATTAATGTTTATCACTCTGCCTTCAAAACTAGTGATGCTGGTCTATGTTGTTGGTTTATTGATATGGTCTGATGGTCTTTTTATATTTTGGACATATCACACTCCTCACATGATTAGCGTTTTTCTCTGTTCAAGGATTTTGGGTACTTTAATTTGTATTTGGAACAATGTACGTCGGTACTCTATCTGTTGCTTTACTATTCTACATACTGCTATTTCACTTTCTTATAAATGCCTCAGGCATATTTGGATGCTTTCTCAGATTGTCGATAATCTCCATGTGGACCGTTACTGGGTTTTATATCAAGTCCCTGTATGTGACATTGGGTATTTTTCTATCACTGTTTGGGGTGGGACTTCCACTTTTTTGGATGGATATTTGGGTTCCAATCTTCAGATGTGAAAATGTAATAACTTCATGGACTGTTTTACTTCATATAATATATTCAAAACAACGTTTTTTCTCTTTTGAAAAAAAAATGATTAATGTTTATCACTCTGCCTTCAAAACTAGCGATGCTGGTTTATTGATATGGTCTGATGGTCTTTTTATATTTTGGACATATTACACTCCTCACATGATTAGCGTTTTTCTCTGTTCAAGGATTTTGGGTACTTTACTTTGTATTTGGAAAAATGGACGTCGGTACTCTATCTGTTGCTTTACTATTCTACATACTGCTATTTCACTTTCTTATAGATGCCTCAGGCATATTTGGATGGTTTCTCAGATTTGTCGATAATCTCCATGTGAACCGTTACTAGGTTTTATATCAAGTTGTTGTATGTGACATGGGGTATTTTTCTATCATTGTCTGGGGTGGGACTTCCACTTTTCTCGATGGATATTTGGGTTCCAATCTTCAGATGTGAAAATGTAATGACTTCATGGACTGTTTTACTTCATATAATATATTCAAAACAACGTTTTTCCTCCTTTAAAATTTCATTTTTTTTTAAATTGAACCCGCCGTCGGAATACCGACGCCTTGTAAGCGTCAGAATTGCAACAGCTTTAAAACGTCGGAAGAGCGACAGTATAAAAACGTCGGAACACATTTCGTCGGAATTGCGATAGATTACAAATGTCGGAAGCGTGACGTTAAAAACATCGGACCACATTTCGTCGGAATTGCGACAGATTACAAACGTCGGACGAGCGATGCTAAAAACGTCGAACCACTTTGCGTCGGAATTGCGGCTGTTTAGAAACATTGGTAGAGCGACGTTAAAAATGTCGGACCACATTTCGTCGGAAGTGCGACAGCTTACAAACGTCGAAACCGCAACGGTTTGGGAGACGTCGGAAGGGCGATGCCTGTTTAGAAGCAACGGAAGAAGTGTCGATAGTGCGACACTTTTTACTTGTGTCGGAATTGCGATGGCATGAGAAACCACGTTTTTCCCGCCCTCAAATTGTCGCTCTTGCGACGACTATGTGTCGGAATAGCGACGAATTGGCCGTCGGAATTTCCGCCAAATTTTGTAGTGTAAAGAAGGTGTTTCTCTTTGTATCCTCATAATGTGCTATCATTTCCTTCGTAAAGATTGACCAAGTGACAATTTTTTTACAAGAGCAAAGCCATCGATACCATACAAATGTATTTTGTTCTAAATATAATTTTTAAATGTGTACCTTTTGTGTGTTTTTCACATTATGGAGATCAAAATATTGTTCCTCTATAGTATTCATCTTATCGGATCCTTGCCATCAAACTTCCTCATATTGATCTTTAGAATATGGTGGGTCTTAAATCCCAAATTAGAGTCTATGAAGTCATGATTAACATTTATTTTTTTCTCATCATGTGTTTCATCTACTACCGTTTCACCATTAGGAATCATTTCTTGTAGCATCTTTTTCAAACCTTCCTTCAAATTTTCCATGTATGCTTTTAGACCATTCTTCATGTCTTCCATGTTGTCTTTCAATTTTTCTTCTATACCATTAATCTTAGCTTCCATGCCATCCTTCAAAACATCCATTTTATATTCCACACCTTTCTTCAATACATCCATGTCTTTCTTCACACCATCCATCTTAGCTTCCATTTCATTTTTTGTTACTCTTTGCAAGAGCAAAATTTGTTGCACTTGATCTCGTAATTTTGATATATCATGTTGCACTTCTTCCTCTTCATGAGTCATAGTAAAACCTTTTGAGGGCTTAATGCGTGTGGAATTATTTTGGGGGGAATTTAGAACCCAATACTAATATCTATACTTCAATATTCCCTTGGAATCGCTTCAAACTGATTTTTCAAACAAGACTTATGCAATTTAAAAAAACACACACATTTTTATTATTTTTGAGGAGTTCTATATTGAAACTAATGATATATATAATTTTGGATCCCCAATATTTTATCTTCCATCCTGTAGTAGCCTTCTAAGTCTTCTTTCTAATGCCATAGGTCAGACCTAATTTGGATTCTTCAAGGTAAAGTTATGCCTCTCCCACAATGACCTAATTATGGACTGGTTCAATAGAGAAAACTTGTACAATGCTCCACGTGTCACTTTTTTTACTTTAGTTTCTGAAATCAACATACAAGAAACTAATGTCCATGCAATTGTGGCCACATTTTACAAAATTCAAATCCGATGTCTTAAACAAAATTTACTACGACTTTCCCTTGGTCACCTATTTGAGATGAAAATATGGTGTTTGCAAAAACATTAACTTCCTTAGATCATATCTCCGAAAATATAGCGAACCAAGATATGAAATTTTAACACGAAGTTCCTCCGGATTTAGGCTCAAATGGGTTTTATTTTCATCTTCTGAATCTTCATAGGATAAAATTTACAGCAAAAATTCCAAGATGACTTGTTTGCAACAATGAAAACCTAGAATCCAAAGCTCTGATACCAAATGTTATGAAACCAGCTCGCAAAATAGAAGAAAGGTTAGATCAACTAATTATAAATTAGCCTCTTCAAGGGGGAAACCTCCTTTACATTACATAAATGATTAATTATTGGATGATTCAAATGAAAAAACCTCATTTCTATATATAGGAGTCCAAGGGGTTACAATATAATCCTAGTCAACATAACAACAACAATGTAAGGGCACAACAATAAAAAATAGTGGGCTTCTATGTGGCACAATAATAAAAATATGGGGATTAGATGGGAACAACAATAACAATAAGGGGGATACATAACAATAACAGTAAAGGGATACACTAGTATTATAGGGACCTAGCAAAAAACATGTAACATTTTTAATTATGGAGATTTACCTTTACTTTGTCATGGATATTCTTAATATATAAATTGGCTTTATCAAAATGAAATTGACCAATACCATATCTTATTAATATCATCTACAAAAAAAACCATTACCCATGTTCATATGGCATAATTTTTAAATACTCAATTTAATTAAAATGGAAGAAAGGATAAAATTACTTTTCATATAAATCTCAATATCTATTTTGGGACTATTATTAATAATAGTATAGAATATTCTTCCCCAAAGAGGGTGACTTGGAGTCCTCCACCACCTCCCCTTGATATAATTACTTTGTGATTACAAAGGAGCTACAACTCCCATGACACCTGGCACCCTACATGCATTTGACTCAATTCACATGCCATGGCCTGGTCCTTGCACCAATGTAGGCATCATTTGTAGGAGGTGGGAAACACCTAACACTACATGATATCTTGGTGTATTAATGTAGTGGTTCTCTACCACACTCAGCTCGTGATGGAATTATCAATGGCTTAAAATTCACATACTTCTTTTGTACAAGGGATGCCAACTATGGGCACTCACTCCACTCTATTTAATAAAAACCTAAACTCAGATAAAATCTAATCTTGTTTGCAATATCAGCTTCAATCCCTTTATTGTTAATGAAATAACTACTTTTTCCCTTTGAATTGTCTGTCTGATGTTGGCAACTCTCCACAATCTAATGCATGCATGACTATCAAGGTTGAGATGCCAAGAATGGTTAATCCTTCACTCTTATTTACCAATTTCTCTTCATCAGTTCATCTATATTGAAATTGGCCTCACTATGGATATCTCATTATTCAAGGTAAATGCTCTATCTGTTAGGCTTTGTTACTTATCTGTTATTTTCGCTCAGGCTTGTTGAATTATAGGTTCATTGGGTTTTGGCTGGACATTTCTCTCTTATGTTTCATGTTTAGGCTCTACCTATGGTATCATGTTCTCTCATGTTGACCCTCTCTTCTCCTTTATTCTCCCCCTTCTCCACCTTGGAATGCCACGTTACCTAGGATGCATTTATGTTTCCCCACTATTATTTTCCTTGTAATTTTATATTCTTGGAGACCTCTCTCTGGTTGGCCCTGCCTCACCCTTGTTCTCTTACCCTTCAACTGCCCCTCTATGGGTCTACACCGAAATTTTTTCCTTTACCCTCCGAACTTCATTCTTTTTCTTTGTGTAACCATGCCTCGTGGCAAACCAGCTTCTAGCCGAAGAGGATGTCAACAGGGGAATTTATTTATCTCTGAGAAAATGGATCACTATGTTTCCTCCACTTATCAACTCTATATACAAGCTCATTCTCGAAAATTTATGGCTCACTACTAGGAACTCATGATTCCTAAATTAGTCCAAGAATAAATTGAGCATGTAGAAGTAGAGGTGTGTCATGATAAGTGTTTCATCCCTAATCACCGTGTTGATTCAACCACTCGTGACTCGATCCCTTACATTAGGGCCTCAACTTAGTCATGTTTCACTTTTTACAAGTAAGATTTCAATGTTTATTGAAACGCCAAAATACTCATGGGTCTTGTTCTCACTGATCGTGAAAAAAATCAACAGGAGAATTCCATTAGATTGGTAGAATTGGAGGAAAATAATGACGCCATATATCACAAGCTGACCACTCTAGCAAATAGATCAACCAACATCTCCTTCTCCTCAAATGAGGAGGGTGCTCAGTCAACACAAATTCCTAGAGACTCAACTCGCTAGCTATTATGGTTTATTGGTCTTTTAATTATATTTTTAACAATTACTTTTGTTTTACTCTATTGTTGTATGTTTAGCATTGGAGTAACCAACCTATTTATATGATTTTTTTTTTATATTAGATGTTTTAGTTAGATGATGTCTTAACAACCTCAAAACTTTGAACTTATGTTATTGGTCTAGTTTCCCTTCGGGCAGACAAGTAGTAGAAAATTTTTGGTCTATTGTAATTCTCTATCATTATAATATATATATATATATATATATATATATATATATATATATATATATTATGTGGAGGCTAAATCCATGTCATCTGCCTAATAATAAAATAGACACATCTATCAATGTAAATATTAATTATACTAACTTAAAATAAATTAAACATAAGTAGCACTTACTTTAAGATTAACTTGTGTATTTCAATTTTAAAAACAAGCACAACCATATAAATTAAATGGTTGGAAAACATTTATAGACATCAATTCATAATAAGCATCGAAAGACTTAATTCAATATACATCTTAGACTAAAAGAATCATAAACATTGACTATATTATTATTATTATTATAAAAATAATTAATATAAGTTAAATATACACATTTAGAACTAGGAAACATGATTCTTAACCATGGAGATTTATCCTCTACTTTACCATGGGGATTCTTAATTTGTAAATAGACTTTGTTACAATATCATGACTTATCAGTAGGACATACTCAAAAAACGTGACTCACTTCAAATAACACTTGTTCATATGACATTTTTTTTAATTAATCAATATAATTAAAAAGATAAAAATGACATAACTACTTTGAAAATAAATCTTAATTTTGATTTGAGTATAATATTATGAATATCATCCACCTAACAATTATTGATAATTAAATTAAAATTTTAAAAGCCTTATTCTAAAATAGACACATCTATACGTGTATCATATATTTAAATTAAAAAATTAGAAAATTTAATTTAAAATTATATTATAATTTTAAAAACTAAATTAAAGAATTGATATGAAAATTATTATTATTTTATTTGTAGTTTTTAATAAAAAATAGTCAATTTAGCATAATAGTAAGATTTTTCTCACTCACTTAATAATAATGCTAGATTTTGCTTACTCACTTAATAAGCATTTACATGAATGACACATAATTCCAAATGCAACATATAGGTATACGAGGAAAAGAAAAAAAGACAAAAGTTATTATAGAGTATTTTTCAATAAATTGTATACGTGGCATATAAGAGAAACAACAAAAGCAAAAGCTATTGTAAAGTCTTCTTCATTAGATTTTATTCTAAAGATGAAGTAATAAAGGAATAAGTTAGTTGTAGAGTCTTTTTCAATAGATTTTATTTTCATGATATACAAAGCTATGTAGATAGGTTATAGCAACAAAAATAATAATAGAAGAAAATGTAAAGACGAGTAAATAAAGGCATAGATGATAGAAACAAAAAAAGTAATAGTAAAAGAAAATGCGAAAATTACTAACAAATGTGGAGCACAACCTCCATTTTTGGACTACAATGAATATACAGAAGTCAAAATAAAAAGCTACCACATCAATAAAGTAAATACGTTTACATCTCAGCTTTCCTTATTAGTCCTTGCTGCCTTTGGCATGGCAGAGATTATAGTAATCGAAATAGATGTACGTTATTAGTCCTGAACTTAAATCGATGCACTTTAACAAAATTTAGTCTATGCTTTGTTACATATTTTTTTGACAACTTTTTCTTCGTTCCAATCAAAGATAAGAATTTTTTTCTTAATGAATGAGTGTAATTGTCATCTTATTTGGCCTCATATCGAGGCAAGTATGAGGCCAAAGTTACTATGTGCATCACAAACCCTGAAATTTTCAAGTTCAAAGGAATTAATGCTAGAATTAATCCTAAACATTAAATGTTAAAAGGTCTAAAAACTCAAAACAAAATGTCTAAAAACTATGGTTTCGAAAATAACATTAGATAAAGCTAATAAACAGCATTGCCACCGCTTCATCGACTGCTTATGCCTGTAACCACGCCTGACACCAATTACGTTGGCACCAACACCTGCCACCACTTCTGGTATTCTGCTAATAGGTGTCGTACACTGTGATGCTCACCATCGCGTTGTTTTTTATAAGAGGTCCCGGTACCGTCACTTCTGTGGCCTCTGAAAGCAGTGCTTTTGTCAAAATCACTGTCTGTGTATCTGGTTTTAGATTTGCCTACATTACTGAAGCTATGTTGGAATTTAATTTCCAACTGCCCGTATAGATCAGCAGGACAGCGAGTTAATGAGAAAGGATTGGAAGGCGGCGAAGTAATTGTTGATGGTAAGTTGAAGACAATGGAAGCTCCATTCATATCTGCAGCAACCACCATATTAAATTCCCTGCCAACTCCATTTATTACACAACAGCACTTAAGAGTTGAGTCGGCAAGCTTTTCCGCGGGGGTATGAGAGCTGGGAAGGATGAACTCCACGAAGCCCCCGGAATATATATAAATGAAAAGAAACAAAAGGGGAAATAATGTTTTAAACATTAGGTTATAGTTTTGATTTAATTGTTTTATATTCACGGCAATGAGTTTTAAATATTTTTACATTCGGTAAATGTGTTATTACCGCAGTATATTTTAACTTTGGTTAAATATATATTATAAATATATGATATTTATAATATATATATTATGTAATGTTTCATATAAAAGGGAATGGCGTGAGCATTAAAAGAGTAGTGTTGTAATTTATTTTTACTATTAGACAAAACAGAATAGAGAAGCACAGTAGTGCGAGAAAACAGAGCATATACAGTAGAGTATGTTTTTTTTGAGAGACAGAGTATATTTCATAAATGACAGAGTATGTTATCTTGACACTGTGCTTAGAAGTAGTCCAGCAGATGTAATCCCTCTATGTTGAGGAAGAATTTGTATCAGTTTTTTTTATGGAATAGAAGTTTTTTTTGTGTGGAAACTCTGCCTGTGAATGAAATTTTTAATATTTTCTCTGTGTTAAAGAGGGGAGTTTTATTCTCCATTTATTTTTTTGGAATTTTCAAACATTCCAACATGGTATCGGAGCTAGTCCAGTCTCTTTGAAGATCAAAGAAGCTGAAGGAAAGGAGTTCTTTGTTGCAGCAGCTTCTCCAGCAGTGTGAAGACTCAGACAAAAAGAATCCAAAGGTATTTCTCTATACAGTTTTTGTGTTACTGTTGCAGAACAGTAAGATATTTTTAAATACACATTCAAGTGTTTTTTGAATCATAGTTAAGAGTGCAGAATGGTTGGAGCCAGCACTGGTATGGGTATGGGAAATATCCATCTCCCACTATTTAATGGGAAAATTTATGACTACTGGTCAATAACTATGAGAGCATTATTTGTCTCCCAAGACTTATGGGAATTTGTAGAAGATGGTTTTGTTGAACCAGTTGATGAGCAGGCTTTTAATGCCTTAACTCAAGCAGAGAAGGATATATTGAAAAGAAATAGAAAGAAGGACTCTAAATCCCTCTACTATTTGTATCAAGCAGTGCATCAGAGTGTGTTTCCAAGGATAACATCAGCTAAGAGATCCAAAGAATCATGGCAGACTCTTATGAAAGCCTATCAAGGCATGGAAAAAGTGAAGACAGCAAAACTTCAGTTGTTGAGGAGAGATTTTGAGACTCTATGTATGAAAGAGTCAGATACTATTGACTCATTCTTCACTCATGTGATTGGAATGGTCACACAAATAAGATCTCATGGAGAGACTCTTGAAGATAAGAGGATTGTTGAAAAACTCTTGAGGATTCTACCCTCAAGATTCGATGTGATTCTCACCACCATAGAGGAGACTAAGGATCTCACAGATTTTTTAGTGGATGAGCTACATGCATCACTGATGACCCATGAACAGAGATTGGGTAGGAGTGAAAACTCATCTCTTGAACATGCCTTTAAGACCCAGATGTCTTTCGGAAGAGGAAGAGGGCAAGGCAGAGGAAAAAAAAGAGGAAGAGGCAGAAGCCAAAACAGAGGTGGAAGGGACATCCCTTCACATTCACATGGAAGGTGCAACAGTCAAAATCACAGCCACGACCAAGGCAGCAACCAGAAAAGTGGACAGCATACTGCACAAGGAAAAAGGTATGATAAATCCAATGTCCAATGTTACAATTGTAAAAAATATGGTCATTATGCTAATGAATGTAGAAAGAAGAAGCAAGATATGGGAAGTAGAACTAGTGCAAATTTCACTAGAGAAAATATCAGCCAAGATAATTTGTTTTTAGCTTGTAATATGGCTGAAGAAAAGAGTGAGGATTTATGGTTCTAGACTCTGGTTGCAGTAACCATATGACAGGAAACTTAGCAATGTTTTCTATGTTAGATGAGAGTGTGAAGTCACAAGTCACACTAGGAACTGATAGCAAAGTTTCTGTTATGGAAAAATGAATTGTAAATGTTTTAACAAGGAAATGTGCAAAGAAAACCATAGCAGATATGTATTATGTTCCAGGAATGAAGTGTAATCTCTTAAGTGTTGGAAAACTTGTTAATAAGGGGTATAATGTTTTCTTTGAGGATGATGTTTGTACCATCATGGAAAAACCACCCAGCAAACGATGTATTGCTGAAGTGAAGATGACAAGGAACAGGATGTTCCCTCTTAGAATGAGAGCAGACTTGAAGAATGAAGAAAAGAAAGCAGCAGTGGCACAAGAGGCTATCCAAAGCGAACCAAAAGATGATAATTGGTTATGGCACTTGAGATTTGGACATCTCAACTTTGGAGGTCTTAATTTCTTGAACACAAAAGGAATGGTAAGTGGTTTACTATTGATAGAGAAACCGGACAGCCTTTGTGAAGGTTGTATCTTGGGGAAACAACACAGAGAAAGTTTTCCTTCCGGGAAAAGCATAAGGGCGAAAGCACCCTTAGAGATTTTCCACTCAGATGTGTGTGGACCAATGCAAACTCCATCACTTGCTAGCAGCCACTATGTGCTAACATTCATAGATGATTTTACAAGAAAAACTTGGGTTTACTTTTTGAAAAAGAAAAGTGAAGTGTTTGAAAAAAATTTCAATTTCAAAGCACTTGTGGAAAAACAAAGTGGGTTGCATATCAAATTCCTAAGGACTAATAGAGGAGGTGAGTATATATCTAAAGATTTTCTACGTTTTTGTAGAGAAAATGGTATTCATAGGCAGTTTACAACTAGATATACTCCGCAGCAAAATGGAGTAGCCGAAAGGAAGAATAGAACCATAATGGACATGGCAAGGAGTATGTTAAAGGCAAAGAATTTGCCTAATGATTATTGGGCTGAAGCTGTACATTGTGCAACGTACATTTTGAATAGGTGCCCTACAAAAGCAGTTATGAACAAAGTGTCGGAAGAGGCATGGAGTGGCACAAAGCAAGGTGTCACACACATGAAGGTTTTCGGATGTGTGGCTTATGCACACATACCGGATTAGCTAAGGAAGAAGTTGGACAAAAAGGGGGAGAAATGTATTTTCATTGGAGATAGTGAGGAATCCAAGGCTTATAGGTTATACAACCCATCCACCAAGAAGTTTATTGTGAGCAGAGATGTTCAGTTCATTGAGGAGGAAGCTTGGGATGGAAGCATAGAGAAAACAGTGAATGTTAAACATTGTTTATCTCATGATGAAAATGATGATGAGTTGGCTGAAATACATCCCCAAACAGAAGCACCAACACAAGAGCAAAAAAGCACACCCTTGAGGAGAAATGAGAGTGCTTCTCCAAGCACACCACAAGGAGGAAATTCAAGTGCTTCTTCAAGCATTTGTACACCTAATGAAAGAGGTAAGAAATTCAGAAATTTGAAAGACATTTATGAACAAGAGGCAGCAAATGAAGGTATCAATTCTTTGTTTGCTTTATATTGTAATGTTGATGACCCTATTCATTTTGAGGATGCTATTAAGGATAGGAAATGGATAGAAGTTATGGATGAGGATATTAATGCCATAGAAAGAAACAAGACTTGGGATTTGGTTGAACTCCCAAAAGGTAAAGATGTTATTGAAGTTAAATGGGTCTACAAGACCAAGAGTAATGTTGAAGGAAAAATAGAGAGACACAAGGCAAGGCTTGTTGTCAAAGGTTATAAGCAAAAGCATGGAATAGATTATGAGGAAACTTTCACACCAGTTGCTAGAATGGAAACCGTGAGAGCAGTGTTTTCCATAGCAGCACAAAACAAGTGGAAAGTTTACCAAATGGACATGAAGTCAACATTCCTAAATGGAGTGTTAATGGAAGAGGTTTACATTGAACAACCTCTCGGCTATGAAAAGAAAGGCCAAGAAAACAAAGTATGCAAGTTGAAGAAAGCTCTTTATGGGCTGAAGCAAGCGCCAAGAGCGTGGTACAGTAGGATAGATTCATATCTACTAGAAAATGGTTTTGAAAAGTGTGAGGGAGAACCCACCCTCTACATCAAAGAAAAAGATGGTAAAATATTGATTGTAGTTTTGTATGTTGATGATGTTATTTTTACAGGTAATGATGATTACCTTATTGAACATTTTAAAACAGTCATGAAAGAAGAATTTGAAATGACTGACATGGGTTTGTTGAGATACTTCTTAGGAATAGAAGTAGAACAAAGTGAAAATGGGATTTTTATCTCACAAGAAAAATATGTTAATGAAGTGTTGGAAAGATTTAATATGCAGGAGAGCAAAGCAACAATCACTCCCACAGTGATGGGATTAAAACTCAGCAGAGAGGACAGCAGCAAGGATTTTGATCCTAGTTTGTACAAGAGCATAGTTGGCAGCCTCATGTATTTGACTGCAACTAGGCCCGATATAATGCATGTTGTTAGTTTGATTTCTAGATTTATGGAGAGGCCAAAGGATGCACATTGGCAGGCAGCAAAAATAATTCTGAGGTATGTAAAAGGAACTAAGAGGTATGGTATTTTGTATACTACTTCAGAAAATTCAGAATTAATTGGTTATACTAACAATGATTGGGCTGGAAGTATTGATGATCAGAAGAGCACTTCCGGTTATGTTTTTCACATGGGTTCAGGAGCCATTTCATGGGCTTCTAAGAAATAGCCCATTGTAGCATTATCTACAACAGAAGCAGAATATGTGGCAGCTACAGCAGCAGCGTGTCAAGCAGTTTGGATGAGAAGAATGTTGAAAATTTTATGCCAAGAACAGATAAAATGGACAGTGATTTACTGTGATAATAGCTCAGCGATAGCTTTATCTAAAAATTCTGTTTTTCATAAAATGACAAAGCACATAGAAACCAAGTTTCATTTCATACGTGAATTAGTTAGCAATGGTGAGATTGTTTTGCAGCACTGTAGAACAGAGGATCAATTTGCTGATATCCTCACAAAACCATTAGCTTAGAACAATTTTAATAAATTCAGGAAATGCTTGGGTATGCAGGAAAACCCAGCAGTTGAAATTAAGGGGGAGTGTTGGAATTTAATTTCCAACTACCCGTATAGATCAGCAGGACAGTGAGTTAATGAGAAGGGATTGGAAGGCGGCGAAGTAATTGTTGATGGTAAGTTGAAGACAGTGGAAGCTCCATTCATATCTGCAGCAACCACCATATTAAATTCCCTGCCAACTCCATTTATTACACAACAGCACTTAAGAGTTGAGGCAACAAGCTTTTCCGCGGGGGTATGAGAGCTGGGAAGGATGAACTGCACGAAGCCCCCGGAATATATATAAATGAAAAGAAACAAAAATGGAAATAATGTTTTAAACATTAGGTTATAGTTTTGATTTAATTGTTTTATATTCACGGCAATGAGTTTTAAATATTTTTACATTCGGTAAATGTGTTATTACCGCAGTATATTTTAAGTTTTAACTTTGGTTAAATATATATTATAAATATATGATATTTATAATATATATATTATGTAATGTTTCATATAAAAGGGAATGGCGTGAGCATTAAAAGAGTAGTGTTGTAATTTATTTTTATTATTACACAAAACAGAATAGAGAAGCACAGTAGTGCAGGAAAACATAGCATATACAGTAGAGTATGTTTTTTTTGAGAGACAGAGTATATTTCGTAAATGACAGAGTATGTTATTTTGGCACTGTGCTTAGAAGAATTCCAGCAGATGTAATCCCTATGTGTTGAGGAAGAATTTGTATCAGTTTTTTTTATGGAATAGAAGTTTTTTTTGTGTGGAAACTCTATCTGTGAATGAAATTTTTAATATTTTCTCTATGTTAAAGAGGGGAGTTTTATTCTCCATTTATTGTTTTGGAATTTTCAAACATTCCAACAAGCTGGTGGTGCTAGAAGAAGTTCAAAGCAAGGCGTGGTATGGCTGGCTAGGCTGTGACCGTCATCAAACAGGTATACAAGCATTTATGCATCCTCAATTGTGATTCTCATATTTCAATGAGTTGACCCATGTATGGTTAGGGCCCGACCCACCTTCACGACAAGGCACAAAGACTAAGCAATTAGCTTTTAGTATTCACCCTTGTTTCTTTGATGGAATCTGACTTAGAGTGTGCCTCCGGTAATTAGTCATGACTGCTATTAGCAAAATCATAAGCAGCTGGTGCATACCTCTCAAGCCACAGCAAAAACTAAGGTGCCTAAGAAGCATGGAGCTAGGTTTGGACCTGGAACTTTGCTAGCTCAAAATCAAAATCAAATCTTCATATTTCAATACAGCAAGTCAGAAAAGGTGGGATGGTAAGCGATACCTATTGCTTGTGAAGCTAAAAGAACTCAAATCATGAACAAAAAATACAGAATTTTCGCTTTCTCTCCTCGAAACCTGTGTTTACCTTCTCTCCAATGAAGTGAAACCAATGATATAATGCGTTCCATTTATAATTGTATTTAAACAGATCCAAAGACAATGATCGAAAAATCCAATCAAGGCTAGAAAAAAACAACATATGAGAGAAATCTGCTCAAATCCTACAGTTTCTTATAAATGCAAATAGATGAATTTATTTAGTGACTTTCACGTATAGGTTTGGGCATATAGTATTATTAGATATATGTTTTCATTCTACTTAACTATTTATATTATATGAAACTGTAGTAATTTCATATTGAAACACATTCTAAATATTTAGGAGAAGTACAAGGCACAGTGTAAATGCAGCTTTATACGTGCTATAAATTAGTTACTGTGTTTAACTCCATTAAAACAAAGGTTTTGGGTTCAAGCAGCATTTAAGGGCAAGATTTATGATGTGTGAATCCGGATACCAAACAGGCATTTATGCACTGGGGCATTTGGTTGGTCCTTTGACTCCTCTTGGCAAAGGCAAGAGGGGCAGGGAAAAAGAATCAGAATGTTGGGGCTGGTCACCTTGCGCTCTTTGCAATTAGCAAGAGATGAGGTTTGCAAAGAGATGAGGTTTAGGGATTGCTACAAACATTCACGATAACCCAGGAAGGAAGCTCTAACGCTTTAACCAAGAGATGCTAGTTCTATGGAGGGAGCACTCTTACCTGCACTGCGACAACTGGCTGGTTCTTTGACTCTGCCTGGAGAGCCATCCATGCACATGTGAACAAAATTGTAGAGAGTCGGCCGTAGAATACCATACAAAATAGGGTGATGATCAGAACAGTCGTATTCAAATCGGCATTGTAAGCCATGGTCAGACTCCTCCTCCTCCCGTAGAAGCTATATGACTCATGTAGTTTCCTAGGTCTGGTGAGTCGATTGTCCATGGACAAGACCCTTCTTGATTTGTTATCTTTAGACTCATAATGCAGATGATTTGGCTGAAAATCCATGATTTTTGGCTTCAGTCCTTAGAGAATTCATAGACGAGAACTTAGTGGTCTGACCATTGGATCTTAAAGGGCTGTTGGGTGCACTCACATTACTTCCTGGTTTTGCATGACCAAGCTATGTCTCCTATCATCCAACATATAAATCAAAATATTCTGAGACTCGCCATTAGTATCATTCCCTGCATATTTTCTCTTCAATTCCCAGCCTTCCTCCCTATTATTTTTCTCTACATATCCCAAGATCGAAACCCCAGCAGAATTCGCACCACTATTTTTGTTCCCAATTGCCTCTCTGTCTCTCACCACAACTGGAACCCATCCATTCTTGGAATATGCGAACCTCACCAGGGCCGGGGACACACCATTCTTCTTCGCAATATATTCTCTTTGGCAGAGAGCTTGGCATAGACGTTCTTGTACTTCTCAAGACCACTGGTGGAATACGGATTCTCTTTCCTCCCATGTCTGTGTCGGTATCCGGCCCTTGGTAAGACCACGATTTATTTTTCTTTCCCTTCCACTAATATCTTTCTACAACGCATTAATTTCTTCCTAGGAATATATAACCTAATACTAACATATCCCTCAACCAAAATCAGGAATGCCCAACTAAAAAACTACTGAATTAGTTTGCTCCCAGTCTTAACTGGTTTCTGAATGCTTCTGCAATGCATATTTTCGTCTCATGCAGACTTGACTTCTCTCAAAGGATGGCTTGGCTTTGAATGCCAATGATAAACCAAGATTTTGTGCAGTCTTAAACCACAAATATATGACGAATGGTGAATTATGAGTATAGTGGTCGGACTGGAGAAAGATGGAAACAAATTATTAATCAAGAAACTAATGGCTAAGGCAGAGGCACCAAAGATGAAAGAAGCAGGGGCAGATCCAGTTCCAAGCGTAGGTGAAGATTCAAAGCCCATGGCATCTGTTCATGCCCCAGATCCCATTCGCCAACTACCCTACTACTCGACCTTTGAAAACTGGAGAGGGGACACGAATTGATTTGGAGCACTTAACAGACACGCGTAAAATGCATGCAAGCTCCAAAGCACTGATCGGAAGAAGGATTGGAAGAAATATTGTTCGGATCTAAATACGGAAGGTGCCACGGCAGATATAGTCTGCCCATAATCACCCATACAAACTTTTTCTCCATCAATAGCTTAAGCAACTGTTGTTGCTACTTGAACAGAATAAACATAATTGGTCGATGCATGTAGATATGCTCCTCTATCTCGATCACTAAAAGCAGAAACTGTGTCACGCTTACGGTCAAAAGGAACTGAATCACTCAATTCATCTGATAACTGCCCAAAACACCTGCCAGTCTTAATCTCATTGCATATATATTAAGACAAATTAAATACCCATACTCAATCATCTAACAACTGCCCAAAACACCTGCTGAAACTAAATATCTAAAACTACTGACATTACCAGTATATGAAATAACTTTTGGCATGGAATAATATATAAGAACATTCATGTGAAAATTGCATCCGAGTAACTTTTGCAGTGAACATACAATACACCATTCATGCATGAGCAGATGCCTTATTTCCTTGATTTTCTATTTATTATTGATACAGTGTCATAGTACAGTTTATAATAATGTAAATGTTTCCTTTCGTACAACTAACAATGTTATTCTTCTACCTAGCTTTATGGGTAGATCCATATCTGGGTCAGAAACAATAGAAAGAGTTGGATCTCGATCTGGAAGGAATGTCGCTACCTTTAGCCATGCCTTTGCCTCTGCGGGCGAGTGAATTCATCAAACACTTGGCACACATCCTCAATGCTATCACACTTGGCATATGCATTCACGCATGATTTCAAACACTTGACACGCATCTTCAATACTGTCACACTTGACATAGGCATTAACAAGGCGATAGCCCACATAGTTTAATTTCATTGGCGTTTTCCAGAGAGATGCGTATTTTTAGACTATATTAGTTTCTTGTTTAATTTAATTTTATTTCCTGAAATTTTCCAATAAAAACAACTATTCCTGGAATTTGTTGGGGGCAGGGACTTGTTGTCCTGCACCCGATCTTATTTAGATTCATTTCACTAATATAAAGAATGTATATATTTTCTTAATTTTCGAATGTAACAACCAACCAAGTTATTGCTATAAAATGTCTTTCAAACTTACTTATACACTAAAAACCATCCAAAGGCAATCCAAAGAATTGAAAACTAATTTCCACCATATTTTATCATGTATACATAACAATTTAATCTTTTTTTACATAATAATATAATTAAAAAAAATATTACCATCTATCGTTTTTTAATGTTTGTATTATAGTATCAAAAGATGAGATGCAAAAGGCTTCAAGTCAATACAAATAAACTTTCATTTGTTATGACCATGATAGCCTATTCATGCTATGAACATGATAGTAAATTCAATCCATATTACAATGTATAACATGTTTATATTATATTATCAAAAATAAAATTTAAAGGTTTTAAGTCAAGATAAAAAAACCATTCATTCTTTAGGAATATGATAACTTATTAGGCTATTTTTTTTAATGAATTTTAGATTATTTTTTTTTGTAAATCTGTATATTTTATTAATGTAGAAAGAAGTTATATTGTGAGAAGCTTGAGTTCAAAATACCAACAGCCTCATTCCTACCATATTTGTTGGTTAGATGGTAAAGACAAAAAAATTAATAAAAATAACAAAAAACTTGCAAAGCATATACAAATTTCCCAAAATAACCAAAACTTCCCAAGGATCAAAATGCAACCCACAATCATTCTTAATATGCTAAATTACCTAGAGTCGAGTCATATGGATTGTTTCCATGTGGCGGAAGAAAAGCTTCATGAACATGTGACTCAATATGAGCCATCCTGCTTTCTAAGTTGTCTAGTTTCTCTTGTAGTCACTTTTATCCTCGATGCAGAGAGACTAACCGATCCATCATATGCCACTGATTGTGCTAGAGGCCATTGATAAAGGCAATGACCTTGTCATGGTCCTCATGAAATTCACGGGATAACTACTCCAACACTGTCGAAACCTGGCTTATATGTGCCTCTAAAGAATGAAAGAGAAGAGGTAGGTCCACATGACCTATCGAGGTGGTTGGATGTTGTTCTACCCCTTTTCCATTATCATGCTACTTCACTCGGTGAGTTTTCCCCTGGCCACGAGGACCAATACCCCTCTGGGCCCGACCACACTTGCACTACATGATGCTCTAGCTAATTGTCGCACGCAGCCCACCTGAATCCCAACTTCCAGGAGGGGTGAATTTCCCACAGACCCAAGGCACCACACCAACAAGTTATCCAAATTCCCTCATGGTCACCCAAATTTTGTAATTTTCACTGTTGTAGAGATAACCACCCTTCGACCTCCAATTAGTACTAAGCCAACTACCCAACTCTGTAAACCCATACCACTTGCAACAATACCCCAAGCTCACACTACGACAAACACCTGTGTCCAACAATAGACATCAAAACCTCTCCCTAGGAAATGAAATACTAAGAGCTCCGAATACACTTACACTTCGCCACTCGAAGGGACAATGACACTAGTGAAAAGGAGTGTGAGTCAAGCTTGTGCTTTCACCAATTTCATTGGCTACCTTTTCCAAACCCCAAAACACTTTGAACAACACCATAGAGACCCAACCAAGAAAAAATCGAACAAAAAGAGGAAAACACAAGAAAATTTTACCTATCCCGAAGAAAGCAATAATATCTCTCTTGTCATTGCAAAGGTAGCCTCGACACCAGAGAAACCTATAGAAATTATATAACTGATATGTTATACATCCGAGATTATCCTGATCACACACTATTTGAATTCATGCACAATACAAAATCTCTTCTACTGTTGATCATTATTTGTGGAAATAAAATCAATTGCATGCACACATTAAAACCATAAAAATTCACACATATGAACATAGTAATTTATGGGAAAGCTTAAAGCTGAAAACCCCTAACTATCTATATATTATATGTCATATAGATCATGTAACAATCATCATACAAAACTCCTCAAAAGCTCTTAGTACAATCTCCAATTGCTACACACTAATCAAGTCCGATCTAGCAAATACCATGCACCGATCTCTGCCACCTGCTAGCCTGCCTCTATTGCACAATCACTGCTGAAGATGGCTCTGAATGAACTCGAATTGGTCCAGCCTTGCTCACACAATCCTCATTGGCATCTCCAACCACTGTGTGTTACAAATCATGCAACACTATAGTCACAACTGATAGTCACACTGCTCTTTCACCTACCTCTCCTCTGGTCTCCACTGAAACTGTCCATGCACTGTAGTTAACTGATGTATTCTTCAGTTGATTAATGAGTTAATATTTAGTGAATTAATTAATAATTAATTCACACTACTCTCACTAGTGTATCAATCAGTTAGACTAGATACAACTAGCTCAACTATTTTTAACTAAGTTAAACTGAACACAACTCCACCAACTACCTCAATAACTCCACCAAACTTTGTCACATGAGTTCTAACTGAAGTCTCCATGCAACAGCTCCACTTAAGCCTCAGGAATAGCGCAATTCCTTCTGTCAACTCCTGTGCCACATCTGTGCACTTAACTGAAGTGCTCCAAGAGAATAAGATAATGTTTATAGTCCAAATATTATTAAGAGCTAATAATATTCGACATATCTATTTTTAGACTGGCAATCTAAAAATAGATTCTGCCCAATATGTCCAAAAATAGAAGTCCATCTATTTTTCCAACTTGACCAACCATCCACAAATAGCATCCTGCAACTCATAGAATATGATCGACATGTCTAAAAATAGACTTAGGCCAAAAATAGCCTGCGGGCCTACTTAGTGAAGGTGACTCTTTTCACTAAGCTCATCATCTTGTTGCAATCTCAACAAAACCCATATGCTCCAATACAAGAATCCTCACCACGACTAGCACCGCCCACAATGAACCCAATTGGTTATGACTGAAACCTTCTCACTAATGGAATTAGCAGCATTGAGCCTTGAATTTTCGCTCAATTTCGACCTTGCACCCCCCTGCTCTCCAAGAACACGACTCTCCTCCAATGACTCGCCTCCTATCCCCTAAACCAATCATCAAGGTCCTCTATCCACCAACTACACAAATAACGAACGTTTCTTTCGAAAAGTTCTTATCCCACTTACCAGTGAAGACTTTACCAACATGCCACCCCATTCAATTGCCACTTACACAGGGAGTAAATTCCCCCTCTTGAACCCTTGTCACATATGTTAACACCCCCATCAGAGACACAATTTATGGATTTTAGATTGATTTAAATAAAATTATGCTTATCTTCAAGTGGTATATTTATTTAAAGAAAATTATGTTTGGCCAACATTGACTTTCTTGAGAAAGTTATGAAATTAAATCATAATGAACAAATTATTTATACATTCTTCTCCTCTTATTTAGAAATTTATTTATTCTAAAATTAATGATAAAAGAAATACAAAATTTATCTACATTAGTAACTAATAATATTATTAAATTTTAAAATAGTATTGAAATGAAATAAATTTATAAAATATGTCATAAGGTGCACGAACATAAGCGAAAACTTTCCACTTAAAAAATTAAAGTAATAATAGTAAAATGATTGATCTATGATGTGGAAATGTACATTGTTATTAAATACCAATTTGAAATTAATGCTTAAAGCTCCATTACTAATTTATATTAAGAAAATATTTAAGAGTTGTAACAAGCATTGAAAACGAAGACAATACTCAATGAATTGATAACGAAGTTCACATACATAGAAGTTTGCTTCAATCTACAAACTTACTTTATTGATTCTCCTTTAAAAGAGAGTTTTTCCTTTTTACAAAAAGGGTTGAAGATTCACAAGCAAGCCTATAATTTTTTTCTCTGTATTACAAATGGATAGTGAATCTACAAGCAAGCTTGCAACTTTATCTCTCTTTTTTAAAGGAAAAACAAACTCATGATCAAGCCTACAACCCACTTTCTCTCCTTTACAAAGGATAAGTGGATCTGTAAGAATTCCTACAACTTACTTACTCTTCTTTACAAAGGGTTAATGAATCCAAGCCAATTCTTCCCTCTCCAAAAAGGGTTTAAATATTTTTTCATTTTAGAACTACTTCATCATCTCATGGAGAAAATAACCATAAATATCCCATAAATTAGGATCTAGGCACCATTTAGGGGATTGTCTTAAGGAAAAATATCAACTCTCCATGAAGATATCATTTTTCCATGAAAATATTACCTCTCCATGAAACTAGGAAATTACAATGCTACATATTTATCACAATTGTATTAGTTTCCAATTACAAATAAACATGACAAATACAAGAGTGTCTAAGCTCAAAATTTCAATCTTTCCATTTTATATTTTAACCATTTTTCCCAACCATTAATGAACCATATCATTCGCATATGAAGTCCTCCTCCTAACCTCATTCAAACTACATAGAAAATATCTCTACAATATCTTCATAACATATAGAAACCTCTTTAAATTTATTTGAGTAAGTGACCTACAAGAAAAATCACCCTATATTTTTTCACTAACTGCTAACCCAAATAGAAACCTTCACAAGTTGATTGAGTAGGAGGGGAGACTAGGGTAGCCATGACACTGGGTATATGACCCATATTGGAACATACCATTTAAATTGTAATTGATTATGTTAATATTGTTTTTATTTTAGCATGGATACTTTATCACCATGCCATGGTGATTTGTACATATGAAAAAATTGCATGTATTTTATTTTTGGTTAATAAAAAATCCAACAATTGATTGAGCATGAAAGCTTACAAATACCATGTTTCCATGAGTGGGGAAAATAAAGGGAATGGAGAAGATGTTTTTTACATGTCTAAGATTCTAATCCAAATTATATTAAGAATGTGTTTTTTAATTTTTTAATTTCCATTTTTCCCTCTTGACTTGTTGTAGCTAATCATTGAATCAATACAAGGAGGTCCATAAAAAAGGTCATCTTTAACGTTAATGGAGGCATGGGAATGTACCTAGTTCATGGAAATTTTCCATTTATTCCATGTAAAATATTGGTTAAGCAACCTACTTTCCAACTAAATACAGAATGGGAAAGAGTACCCATTTGGGAATTCATGGATGATTCAAACAACACAAAAAGTGTAGAAATTTTAATACAATTATGTATTGTCGGATTCTCCTGATCTAAAAATTATATGCCACTGTTAAATACAGAATCCTTCTACTTAAATCTTTGTGGAAATTTAATTTCCAATTGCAAACACATGAAGAAAGATCAATCACACGTAACACAAATGTTTTTACCAGAAAATCATAAAGCTAAAAACCCCACTATCATATATTATGTATATATCATGGATCATGAAACAATCTCATACAAAACTCTACTCCAAGAGCTCTCAGTACAATATACAATCGTATCACACTGTCATACAAAAATTGGCTCACACATGCACCAATTTATTGCCTCCTGACAGCCTGCTTCCACTGCGCAATCCCTACTGATCACAATCCCTGAATAAATGAGTTACTGCCTTGCCTTGACTTTGCAATCCTCATTGGCATCTCCAATGTATGTGTGGTTGCATGAGTGCACCCACTAATGTCACAAACAAATAGTCAAACTGTCCCTTTCACCTATCTCTCAATTGGGTCTTTACTGGATCTGACATGCATGTAGTTAACAATAGTAAATCTTCAGTTGCATGTGAGATCAGTCCATGTGAATTAATTTTATATTTAATTCACTGATCTCTCACTAGTGTATCTTTAGTTACAACTAGTTACAACTAGCACAACTGAGTTTAACTCACTTAACTACACATCCAACTTTGTTACAACTTTGTATCACCCAGTTTCAACGAAGTCCACTTGCATGTCCCACCATCCAACCTTAGAACTCAAAATTCCTTCAGTCAAATGGTTTTCCACATCATTTAACTGAAATCGAGTGCTTCAAGAGAATAGATTATTATTTATTGTCTAATTATTATTAAGAGTTAATAATAATCGACATGCATTCTATTTTTAGACATATGATTCACGAACAAACTTCACACGTGCATTCCAAAAATAGAACTCCATCCATAAATAGAATTTTCTCAACCATCTATAAATAGACTCTCGTTATAAATAGACTTTTCTCAACATTCTAAAAATATACATATACCTAAAAATAGCCCGCGGGCCCCACCTAGTGTAGGTGCTTAATTTTCACTAGGATCGTCATCTTTTTGAATATCAACACCCCCTCTCAACAAGAAAGGGGTTATCCTTCACCCTGATCCTACCTCTATGGTATTCGAATTTTTGCCTGGTGAGCGCATTCGTCAGAATATCTGCATCCTGATCTTCCATAGGAATGTACTGAAGCAACATGATCTTTCGCTACACACAATCTCTTATATGATGATACCGGATATCTATATGCTTAGATCTATCATGAATCACAAGATTAATAGAGAGTTTAATGCAACTCTGATTATCACAATGAATCACTGTAGGATATAAATGAGAACCAAACAAACCAACCAGTCTCATCCAGATAGCCTCACATGTAGCTTGACTTGCTACCATGTATTTTGCTTCCGCTAAACTAAGTGCCACGAATCCCTGTTTCTTGTTGTACCAGGAAACAGTTGTAGATCCGATACTGAAGACCCCTCCTGATGTGCTCTTTCTGTCTATTGGGTTGCCTACTTAATCTGCATCAATTAAGCCATGCAACTTCACCTCATCCTTCTATTCGTACCATAAGCCATACTCAGATGTGCCCCTGAGATATCTTAGGACATGCTTTCCCGCCTTCCAAAAGATCTTGGTAGGCTTAATCATCGCTTGACTAAGTTGGTTCACCGCATAGCATATGTCCAGTCTTGTATTAACTAAATACATGAGAAAACCCACCAACTGTCGATAGGCAGTAGCATCCACTACCTCTCTAGATGTATCATCCTCTTTCCTCCAGTTTCCTGGAAGAGGAGTATCCATTGGTTTGTAGCCCTCCATGTGAAACTTACCCAGTATCTTCCTTGCATACTTGCATTGAGACACAAAAATTTCACCATCTCGCTGCCATATCTCCGATCTAAGGAAATAGTGAAGGATGTCCATATCCTTCATCTCAAACTCCTTTGCAAGGTCCTCCTTGCATGAGTGTATCAGCTATTCATCACCAGTCAGTATTAAATCATCAACATAAAGAACAATTATTAAAAGCTTACCCTCCACCACAAGCTGGTATAGGTTTGCATCCGCCTCACTCTTGGTGAAGCCAAGTCTGGTGAAATAGTTGTCGATCTGAGTGTGCCAAGCACGGGGTGCTTTCTTAAGCCCATATAGTGCTCTTTTGAGTCTGCACACATGCGACTCGTTGTTGAAGATCTCAAATCCTTCAGGATGCTCAATGGACACTTCTTCCTCAATGATCCCATTAAGGAACACATTCTTCACATCCATCTGATGAATGTGCCAACCCATCTGCGCTAAGAGAGCAAGGATGGTCCTTATAGAAGAATACCATGCGACAGGTGCAAAGGTTTCTTCATAATCAATCCCCTCGATCTATGAGAAGCCCCAGGCCAGAAATCTGGCCTTGTATTTCTCAACACACCCATAAGCAACTTGCTTTACCTTATAGATCCATCTTGAACCTACCATTGATTTATCAACTGGCCTTGGAACAATTTTCCAAGAATTTTTTCTAACAATGGAGTCATACTCCTCCACCATTGCATCTACCCATGTGGTCTCCCACACTGCTTCCTGAAAGGAAGATGGCTCAGTCACAATACATTTTCTCATGAGAGCCATGTATCTAGTGAATCAGTCAGGAGATTGTCTCTGTCTACACTCTGAAGTAGGGACTCCTACATTCTGTGCCACAACAAGCTTCAGCCTCTCAGATTCTATGGTATGCCTTCTGTTAGTTCTGATTTTTGGCTCTGCGTGAGTGGACTTCTCCACTCCATGACCCTCCTCCTGTGGCTGATCCACGTCTAGAGGCTCATCTTTGGGAACCAAAAGTTCCTCCTTTGCATGCAAGTATAGCTCCCTCTCAAGCAACAACTTCCTAGCTTTCTCCTCATTGAATTTTATATCCTGTCGCACCACAGTCATTCGATTATTTGGGAAATACAAACGATAATTATGGGGTTTTTCTGTGTACCCCACAAATATCCCAACTTAAGTAGTCGGCTCCATCTTCTTCCTAGCGTTCTTGGTCACATGCACATAAACAAATGAGCCAAAAATCCTAAAGTGTGAAACATCCAGTTTCTTACCAGTAAAAGCTTCTTTAGGTGTACTCAAGCCAAGTACTCTATGAGGACAACGGTTTTGCACATAAACTGCAGTTTTTCATGCTTCTGCCCACAAGTGCATTGGTAAGCCCTGATCATGCAGCATCGTTCGTGAAACACCCACGATCGTTCTGTTCTTCCTCTCCGCGACCCAATGTTTCTCTGGGTTATGAGGCGCTATGAGTTCTCTTTGAATTCCTTCTTTTCTATAGAAGTCTTTGAATTCATTCGAGATATATTCACCACCATTATCGATCTGCGGAGCCTTCACTTTCTTCCACGACTCTTTCTCCACCAATGCTTTAAACTCACAAAAATTTGAGAATGTTTGATCCTTCTTCTACATGAATAAGATCCAGCATCTATGAGAATAGTCATCAACAAAAATAACATAATACCTGTGTTTTTATGTTGAAGCAATCGAGAATGGTCCACACACGTCTTTGTGAACTCTCTCTAGGATCACCGAAGCACGGTTCTCCTTTTCATGAAAGGTGGTCTTCACAAACTTACCCATAGTACATCCCTTGCACTGATCTAACTGCACAAGTGTACCCTTGGGAAGTCCAGTAGAAATCTGCTACAAAATCTTTAGGGCGCCATGGTGAATATGGCCCAATCGCCTGTGCCAAAATTTGCCCTCATCCCAATACACCAGTTCTTCTGATTTTCCCACCATTGTAGTGTAACCATTTACCTTTAGCTTGTAGAGATTCTTGACTCAAATTCCTATCCTCTTGGTTTGACCAGTTGTTTTATGTCGTAGGAAAGATTTTCCATCATTGAAAACAATGTCATAACCTTTGTCCTCCAACATCACAACTGAGACCAAGTTTTTCTTTAGACCTGGAACATGCATAACATCTTTCAACAGAAATGGTTTACCTGAATCCCTCTCAAAGGTAATGGTACCAATGCCGATTGCACTGTATCGTCCATCATCGCCCATCTCAATATGCATTTGGAGATCTTTCTCCTCCAAGTTACTAAAAATATCCTTATCTCATGTCATGTGGAAGGAAACACCACTATTGAGATACCACATTGATCCAATTACACTTGAAACCAAGAATGAAATCAAAGAGATATCAATTTCAAATTGAGAGGCAAGGGTCTCACCAGCTGCAGCTCCAACAACCTTCTTGTTCTTCCTTTTCTGTGGGAAGTTAATGGAGAGATGCCCATGTTCGTGACAGTGAAAACACTTCAACTTGGAAAAATCCAGCTTCTTGCCTTTAGCCTTGGATTTTCAGTGGAATTTCATCCCCTTCCCTTTCCTTGCCTTGGAATCCAAATAAAAATCCTCTTCATCATCATGCTTTGATGAAGAGCCATCTATGGTGTTCCGCCCGAACTCCTCCTGCACTAGATCCGACCACAGTCGTTCCCAATCCAGTGGTTTTTCCCATCCGTTGACAGATTCTTGATAATTATGCCAACTCTTAGGAAGTCCCAAGAGAGCGAAACTCACCAAATCATCATCAGCAACCATGATTCCCACACTCCCTAGTTCATCCCGACATTGGACAAACTTTGTGAGATACTTAGGAATATTTTCGTCCTTCTCCATCTTGATCTTTTTGATTTTATCCTTCAACGCCAATTTCCTATGGTCGTTTCTTCTATGGAAAAGATCTATAAAAGCCTTCCACATTGCAAATGCAGTGGCTTTCCCATGAAGGCTTGAGACAATATGGTCTCGCACACCTTCCAACGGAATCCTTCTCATCTTCACTGCTTTCTTTTGCCAAGCGTCAAGTAATGCAACATCTGTCAAAGTGGGCTTAGGAACATCATTATCGATGAATACCTTCAAGCCATTATCTTCAAGCACCGCCTCCATCCTATCCTTCCATGAAATGTAGTTCAAGTTGCCCTCGAGTGCATATTCTAATTGCAAACCATTGAAAGCCATTTCGATGTTTACTCAACAATCGCACCCAGAAATTATTGCAGCAAATTTGAATTGTTTCCACCAACAAAATTAGCTACTGCTTCAATATTGAAATCTTCTTTGCTCCGAAACCATGTAGAAATTATAATACAATTATGTATTGTTGGATTCTCATGATCTAACAATTATATGCCATTTTTAAATACAAAATCCTTCTACTTAAATCTTTGCGGAAATTTAATCGCCAATTGCAAACACCAGAAGAAAGATCAATCATACATAACACAGATGTTTTTACCGAGAAAGAATAAAACTAAAAACCCCACTATCATATATTATGTATATATTATGGATCATGAAAAAATCTCATACAAAACTCTACTCCAAGAGCTCTTAGTACAATATACAATCGTCTCACACTATCATACAAAAATTGGCTCACACATGCACAAATTTACTGCCTCTTGATAGCTTGCCTCCACTGCGCAATCCCTGCTGATCACAATCCATGAATGAATGAGATATGGCCTTGCCTTGATTGCGCAATCCTCATTGGCATCTCCAATGTGTGTGTGGTTGCATGAGTGCACCCACTAATGTCAGAACAGATAGTCAAACTGTCCCTTTCACCTATCTCTCAACCGGGTCTCCACTGGATCTGACATGCTTGTAGTTAACAATAGTAAATATTCATTTTCATGTGAGATCACTCCATGTGAATTAATTTAATATTTAATTCACCGATCTCTGACTAGTGTATCTTTAGTTACAACTAGCACAACTGAGTTTAACTCACTTAACTACACATCCAACTGTGTTACAACTTTGTATTACTTAGTTACAACGAAGTCCACTTGCATGTCGCACCAACCAACCTTAGAACTCGAAATTCCTTCTATCATCTAGTTTGCCACATTAGTTAACTAAAATCAAGTGCTTCAAGAGAATATATTATTAGTAGTTGTCTAATTACTATTAAGAGATAATAATATCGATTTCTATTTTAAGACATGCAATTCACGAACAGACTTTGCACATGCATTCCAAAAATAGAACTCCATCCATAAATATAATTTTCTCAACCATATATAAATAGAATCCCGCTATAAATAGACTTTCCTCAACATTCTAAAAATAGACATACACCTAAAAATAGCTTGCGGGCCCCACCTAGTGTAGGTGCTTAATTTTCACTAGGATCATCATCTTGTTGAATCTTAACAAAAAAGAGAGAAAATCATAATTGAGAGAGGGGCATAGTGTGCATGAGGGGGATACAATAGAGCTGCATGTAGAGAATAGAGGATAGAGATAAGTACGAGCTCAGCCAATGCCTCTGTAAAATCCAATAGAAATAAAATCCTTGGATTGATACCCTAGAATTGTGTGGGAATTCTTCTAAAAAATGTTGGAGTGTAGGAGAATGAAATTAAGACCTTGTTCGATAAAAAAAAGAACTGGAAAGAAGATTTTCTCAGTGGACTATGTAATAGTGAAGATAACT
Source organism: Pinus albicaulis (assembly GCA_034641835.2). Classification (NCBI taxonomy): domain Eukaryota; kingdom Viridiplantae; phylum Streptophyta; class Pinopsida; order Pinales; family Pinaceae; genus Pinus; species Pinus albicaulis. The sequence goes on from CM076584.1 coordinate 1,154,129,808, forward strand.
CCATATTGTACTATGTAAACCTGGTAAAGGAGGTTCCTATAATAAATGGGGGTCTTGAGAGCCAACAAGTAGTTTCCCTTGCCAAATTTATCCCTTGAGAGGTAGTCATTACCCACAAATGTTGAGATTTACCTAATTTTACCTTTGTGGTATCATGGTTTGGCTAGGGGGTGGCATGTTTTATAAATATAATAAGGAATAATGTTTATGTTTGGGTATAAAATCACTCACCCTCAGTCAATAGGTTCGACATCCCTTAGATTTAGATAAGTATTTCAAACCCAAATTTTCTTGTGATGTATTTCTTGTTTAGTGAATGGAAAGGGATGCCAACCTAAAATTTAAATAAAAAATAATTACGAGAAGGTTCTTAAAAGGAATAAAAAATTTATAGTTATTGCATTTAGGAATTAAGTGTAATTTCCCAAATTTGCACTTCCTGGAATGTTGTCTTAGGTAGTATTATACTATGTTCAGTTGAGAACTATAAGCTCAAATTTTATGATAACAACTATCGTTTGAATGATTGATGTGTTTTTTAATTAGGATATGATCAATTGTTGTGATAGTACAAACATGAAGGATATTAATATGGAAATAAAAGAGATAACAATTGAATGTTACGAGTTCATGTGATGTTATAATTGACAATCATAATGTATGAAATGATTTCAACTTCATCACTAGCATAATTATAAATCTATATTTTTATCAGTATGGATTTTTTCATAATTGAAATATGACAATGAAAAATATAAGGAATATAAGTATTCATTAGAGATCTTATGTATGTTAAATGAATCATCTACTTATTTGATGAGTGAGAAGTGGCAATGCTTGAGAGCTAATTAAAGAGGATCTTTTTTATAAAATAGATATCTCATCTTAAATGCTTGATTAAGTAAATGAGTTCCAAGGTTACCATAAACCTAGCTATTGGCAATAAATGTTCCCTATAAAATTACCCTAATTGATTTATATTTTCTAAAAAGAAAAGGGATCCCCCTTATCAAAAGAAAACTCCTACAACTTTACTGACATAATTCAAGGAATGTTTTTGATAAATAAAAATAAAAGAAAGATTAAAGGCCTTGGGAACCTTGGGATCTAGGCCTACCTTTGAAGGTAATATAATCTTAAATTTTGGAGGTATATTCATTATCTAGAAGGAATCACTATACATATTTGATAATGATTTGGTTAAGAGTTTTCTCACCAAGCTTGAGAATTTTTTTGAACCTAATGCTTAGGATCTTTCCTTGCCTTGATAAAATATAAAGGGAACTTATAAGGATCCTTTTGTCTTCATGTATGGAGTAAAGCACTTAGAATTTATTAGAAAGAAAAAAAATAGAATTTTCTTCTAAGGAAAACCTAGAGAAAGTTTGTGTATTTCACAAAGAAGAGCTTCATCTAAAATGATACATATCACACAAAGGAAATTTTTTTGTAAGATAGAAAAGGTAAGGGAAGGCTAAGTCATAAATATGAAAAGAAAAACTAATGTAGTGTAATGTATCACACCAAATTTATTTTGAGTGTGATACACCACACCTATATACCTTAGGCACAAATGAAGGAAAGAAGAAGAAATGAAATTTTCTAGCAACAAAGTGAAGGAAGGGTTATCTTCATTGCAAGAAAGTAAAATTTCATGCGATGCAATGTATTTCACCACAAAAATGTCATGTGGAATGGAGGCAAGTTTTATTATGTTGTGATAAGGGAGGATATTCTTCCTTTATCGCAAGGAAGAAAACTTTCCTGGGTGAAATACATCGTACCATAAAAATTTATGGTGTGATACATATAATGAGTCACAAATTACAATCATTTGACATCTTATTTTCCTTATTTTTAAGTCATTTTTTTTGCCCATAACTTTGTCTTATCCATTTTAATGCCCATATGTAGGATTTAGGCTCAAGGTGCTTTATGTTGCATTTATTAATATTTCAGCATTTTTTTATTAAAAATAGGAGAATTAGTGTACTTTGTATTTACTTTTGAAGTGATGGCCCATGTGTGGACAGGTTGTTACAAGGTGTTGCTTTAAATTTTCACATGTTATAGATTCTTCAATCATGGATGTTTCAAATCCGTTGAAACACATTAAAGTTTTTATGATAGTTGCTACAACTGTGGGGTTCTCATTCGTCCAAATAGTTTGCTATAGAACCAGACATGTAGCAACTTACTATAGAATTGGACCTATAATAAATTTCTACAGAATTGGTCCTGTAGGATCCAATTCATAATTTAATGAAAAAATTCCATGAATATGCCATGAATCCAACAATACAACCATGTGAGAATATGTGAAATAAATTATTCTGATTTAATTGTTGAAGGGAAAATTTTCATATTCCCACAACTATCATTCCATTTTCCACATATAAAAAAATTTAAATTCATTGGGAAGCTACATTATACATTTGATTTTTAATAGAGTTCGTTGATATAACATGTAATGCACCTTCATCATGTGCTCCCTTCATTTCCAGGGTCTTTGCATGTTATAAAGGCTAAAACAAATCATTTTTCACATCACCAAGAGAGGGTACCTAGGATCAAACAAATAGGGCATCATTTCAACTAACTTGAACCTATGTATTTATTATAAAATACCATCATAAAAACCTTTGTAGATATGATCAATCAAGTGAAAGCCTTCAAACAAGTTGGTATATGTCTATTAAGCATAGATGATCCGACTATGGATCACATCACTTTATTATTTGTTATAATGGAAAATTGCAAGCCCTACATTTGAGGGTTCTTGTCATTCCATGTTTGGAACTAGCATATGCTCTACTAATGTATAAATATTAAGTCGTACTCAGTATCAAGGAGAGGGATATTTTTTGAATAGGGATGTTACCACTCTATAAGCACATTCCAATACAATACAAAGTTGTTATGTGCATGATTACAAGTTAAGTTTGATTTGGTGATCTTATAACTAGAACATAGGTCAAACCCTTATAGGGGGGCCACTCCAAGGTAAGGCATTGTATAAGCTCTTTGTAGATATTATAGATGTGTTTTGTAGTTTCAATTTTATTTATTTTCATTTATTAGTGTTAATTTCCTTCCTTGTTTTATTTGTTTAATTTCCTATAGAAAGCTCGATTGTAAAAATAGGTTATTTAATTGTAGGTTTAAAATCTACTCATGATTTCAAAATAATAACAAAGCAAAATACATGTTATCACATGACTCTAGGTCACTTATGGTATCACTCTAACATGAGCCATACATTAGACTTGAAGTCTTAAGTGTTAGAATATTTTGAAGGCATGTGTTTAATTTCCCGCAAATATTTTTTAATTTCCAATTCACATTTATTTTTTTTCTAATCAGAGGTTTCCAACAATAAGAGATATGATCTATAGAAAAAATGGATTACCTAAATAATGTAAGGAGATATCTTAGTGACAAGAAGGTTTCCATTAACATGATTAAGTGTTCAAGTATATAGATAATTGTTTAGAGTCAATGGGATTTGGGTTATGAATTGTGATGTAGCAATTTCCTTTTTGCAAAAGCATGTTGGAATACCTATGGAGTTAATAATATGTAGTCTACACATATAATGCATGACATATTGCTAGCATTAGTAACTTAATTTTCAAATTTTATTATGAGCAATATTGTTCCTATTATACAGTAATAAAATAGCTCATCATTTTGGCATCAATTTTGGGGAGATGTGAGTGGTGCAATAATATCTCTTTCATTTCTTTTTAGTGCAAAACATGGTACAAGAATAAGCAACGAGGAAATGCACACTATCATCTTTATGAGATATCATATGTATTATTTTGCATTTAACCTAGGTAATATAGGTGCATGAGTTAAGTTAAGAAGAATCTATTTTGTGGTGTTGTAAGAGCCACCCATAACACTAATTTCTTTTGTGGGAAGCTTGGAAGAAGGAAGAAGTAGTGGTGAATAAGTATTCCACTAGGGAGGAATTTAAGGAGAGGTTATTTAAAGAAGGTATGCCTTATGAAATTCATGTCTTCCATTATTTTTATTTGGCATACATTAAAATTTCATATGCTTTCAAATTAGTACTTAGATTCTATGGAACAAAGCGTGGAAAACTTTCATGAATAATGAGACATGTGATGGACTCTCTACATTTACCATGGCGATTATGCCAATTTCTCCTTATATCTATTTGGTAGTTTAGGTGTTGAGACATTATGTAGACACTTTAGGGTTCCCATAATGGTTATGTTAAGATCTCATTCTACCTTACCACAATTTGAACTAGATTCTATAGTAAACAACCTCTAATGATTCCTCTTTCATATGTCACCCAATTAGGAATCAACTTTCGAACCTCAATTCATCTTCTATGATACACTAAAAAAACATAAACATGGATATAGCATGGTTGTGGATGCATTCTATTGTGGAAACCCCTATTGTTACCTTAGAATGCTAAAATTTGAGAGGTAATTAGGCTGCTGAAAAATCTTCCACAAGTATATGTTCTAGCCCCTAAGTCAAAGCCTCAATCACATTATGCAAGTAATTTTTTCAATGCATAACCCTAATCAGAATTATATTCCACCTCCATTATAAACTTGTAGGTTTTAACCCTATACAAATAATACATGTAAACGAATTCTTAAAACTAACATAAAATATACAATGGAAATCATAGTGAATATACACAAATATTTTTCTTTGGAACCCAAAATTGGGAAAACTAGATTGATTTCTCATTATACTCCTTTATGATGTTACAATACATTACATACATGCCATAACATTCAGAAATCCCCAATCCATTAAACCGGGATTAGAATATAAGCGTAGTTCTTTTGACCAATCTACAAAACCATGGGAAAAACCACCATGCACCCAAAAACTGCGAACACAAAAAATGTCCCAAATTATTATTATTATTATTATTATTATGGGGCACTTCCCCAAACCCCATGCAAGGGGGCTACTTCCCCCTTAAAATCCCATCAGCAAGGGGGGGTATCATCCCCCCTACAACCCCCCGAACAAGGGGGGCTACCCCCCCTTGTCATGTCCGATGCAACATATCGTGCATGACAATAGTCGTGTAAAGAATATAACACATATCCAACAAAACCTTCATTTGATATCCTATATAAGAACATAGTTTGTCTCTTTTATCTAAAATTTTGTCTAGTTGAAATGTATTTACATGATAACTCTAAGTGTTGATACTTAAGGAACCATTGCCATACTCATATTATTTTCTAATCAAAATTAGGAGTTTCACAAATGTCACCACCATTGGAGAGGTGACTTGGATGATACAAAGCACGCATGTCGCAAGAACCATGCTCTATATTTTATCCCTTGTAAGATAACCACCTTATAAGTTTCATCGTATAGCTAAACCATAATCAATTTTATATTCAATGGTGTGATAAAAAAGGTTTTCTATGATAATATTCTAGAAGCATTTTCTAACACATTGAATGTCTCTAATAAGCTAAGTGAAATACATTTAAGGATGTTTGAAAATTATTCTAGAATGAACTTCTACTTGATGATGTGCTAAAGAAGGATTCCTATCAAAGGTGGTATTGATGAGCATGTATATGTGAGCCAACTATTTTTCCAAGAAATAATAATCTTCTTAGAAAGCATCATACAACCTTGGGAATCCTGTTAATCTCACATGTGTTTATAATACAAGACTATCATTACCAAAGTTACTTCTCCTTCTTGTCATAATTTTCATGTCAAGAGTACTAGTGTTGGTCGGCTTAATTTTCGAATTATAAACGTGAGTTGTACTGTGAATTGGCTTAGCTTAATGGTCAGAGTATAAATATATTCCTTTGTAATGATAAACTAGATACTGGAATGAAACACACATTTTCTCGCAAATAAACAATCTTGAAAATGAAACTCACTGAACTAATTCCTATCAAGCAAACTCCATACTGCAATTAAACTACAAAGCAATCCTCAATCATGTAACATTCTCGCACTCGCATTCTACCTTTTAAATCTCCTATGATAACTTAAAAAACTAATCTATTAACTCTTCTCACTAACTTGAAATTAATCTTGAAATAAGCAAAAATACACACACATTATTCTAATGATAGCTCACACATTAAACTAACTAAAAATACTTTTCATAATAAATTCAAGATTCAAATTAACAAAGGAAAATTCTATCTATTGAAAGAAAACTACTCTGCTCCATGTAAAAATAACACTTAAAATATCCTATTAAAAATCGCATTATAAATAATCTATGATAGACCTTCTATTTAAAGATTTTAATCTAGGTGAAACAAATTATTCAAAAACAAACCTACTTCAAAATCAAATCATGTAACTCAATAACTAAAACTAAATCACGCTGCATGCACAATTAAATCTGCACTCAAACTTGCTCTTCTAAGGGAATGATTACACTATGAAAATAAGAAGGATTCAAATTAAAAATAAATCTAACTACTAAGCAAAGTCCCAGGAAGCATAAACAAATCAAATAAGCATTAAAACCTGCAAACATTCAAAGAGATTATGTAATGCAAACCAAACTCAAACTCAAAGCATTAAATCTGTTCTAACTCTGATCACCCAGAAATATTTATATTCCTATAGCTAAAACGATTAAGAAATTCCAACTCTTATAATATTTTAACCATAACAAAACTCTAGTCTTAATCTAACCATTTCAACACTCGCACATTCCACTCACGATCATTGTTGTATTGCTTTTCTTGAGTATTAATCACGGAATTATAATAATTTAAACAGAGCATAACAAATTCATTTCATTTCTCAGTGAAGACTCTCTTCTTAATCATTTAACAATTATAAAACTGGATTTACAACATTCTGTTTGAATTTATGGAAGTGAAACAAAATTTTTAAGTACGGAATGAAATGATGATTTTGAAATCTAATCTCGCAACCTTTCAAACGAAAATTATATTTATAAATTCAAATCTATGATATATATGATTCTATTCAAATCTATGATTCTAGCATCTATGATATTATTCAGCTACAAGACTTGTCTCCAGTGGTGGTGGGCCCTTACCACTCTTGGAGCAAGCCTATATTACCCAATATACTTTGAGAAATCACAACAAACCATAATATGTACCTATAATAAAGATGCTGAAGAAAATTATAGATTAAGACTCAGAATTCAAAATGGCAAAAATAACATAAGCTGTCATTCCCATTACAATCCATTCTCCTTTGAAAATTTGATGCTGGTTCTACATTTGAGAAATTCAACTTACATCTCAGGAATTCCGCTTCTACAACTAAGAAATTCCTCTATCTACTTGACGGACTAACTCCTCCATCTAATTGACGGACTACCACCAATTACATCTCTACATCTGAATGACAGATTAACTTTCTGCTTCTGAGAAATATATATATGTCTAATTGATGGACGAACGCCCTCTACATCTGATAAATTCTACCCCTGTCTAATTGATGGACGAACTAATGTTTATCCCCCTTTATTTTGTGCGCAGCTTCTGCTTTATAGTAGCAGCGCTGCTCTAATTCAATGGTCGATAGTTACACACAATACAAATTTGGGAGATTTTTTTAATACAAATTAAACAAAATCAAAACAATGTGATTTTATTTCAAATTTAGTTTTGAGCTAGTGCGGTCAGGATTCTAGAAGATTTTGGTCTCATGCCTTGTTGGCAGAGACAATGCACATCCGGCAAGCTTCAACCTGGGATTGGTGCCTTAACGCACAATGCGATGAGGTGATGACCCTTTAAACTCTGGCGTTGAACATCGTGGAGATTCCTGTTAATGATTGTTTTTATTGTTCCTTCCATATTTCTTCCAGTTCTCTGGCAAATGTGCTCTGTCTACCTACAACTATGGTAATGTGATCGGATTTTTACTTGGGGACGAGGGATTCTAGATTTGAGAGCCAAGTTGCATTGATGGGGAAGAAATCTGTCGTCGCTTCCATGGTAAATGGTGATCTTCCAGTCTAGTTTTTCCCACAATTTTCAGGCAGGTATCCACATATGACAGTATGCCAAGCAGCATGGTGGGCGTGGCACAATAACCGATCAATCAGAAAATGTCCTAATTTTGTCTCTTGTAATCTACTTAAATATGAAGTTCCAGAGGAAATGGTGCTTGCAGATGACCAAGCACACCATTTTGCTAACATGTTCATGCCAGGAAGAAGTGGAAGCCCCAAATGCAATTTTCGGCTAGACTTCTCCTAGGAGCGAGTTGCTTTAGTACAAACTGGCTCCTTTCTATAAGGTTATCTTGACAAAGTCTCACCCAATGGCGTTTTACACACGCTGGCTGGAGATTGAATTTTGCAATGTATGCTATCCTCACCAAGCTACGATAACAAAGACTATATGCCATCGTGATTGATGGATACAAGGATGAAAAGTTCAGTGTTGCAATTGTTTTTTCGCAAAAACTTGATGTTGCCTCCAAAACCATTGCACCTTCAAATGTCTCGTGTCCAGAGACTTGGCCTTCAATGTTTGGCACAAATAGATTATTTTTCCTTGAGTTTCTTATACTCAGTTTGACATCCTCAGATGCCTTTGAACTAGCTTAGAAATTGCATGAATATGCTCCCTTATTAATACTGGGATAGGCACAACGAGGCATTGTCCTTCAAGTGTTTGATTCAAGTCCAAAGGAGATGAAACAATCATGCGCTCAACATCCTTAATGACATCTAAGTTATAAGGTGTCACACTGAATGTTTGTGATTGTTGTAACTATGGCTATGAATGATAAGAGCGATTTTCGCACTGTGGTGTTGATGTTGGTAGTTGAGGAGGGCTGGTGTTACTATATCAATTTAATCACTTGTTGCTTCCTTGGAAATTCGGACAAGTCGGAGCAATCCATCTATATCATGAAAGCTGAAATCGATAACTCTTTTAACTTTAGACATTTGATCTTTCCCTTTATTTCTATCTAGCGAATTGACCATGAGAAGACAAATCGGAAAAGTGTTGGACTTATACACCTGCCACCAAGAAGGCATTTATTAATGAAACTATTCCACAAAACACCTTTTAAATTAATTAATAACGAGAATTTATAATTTGATAATTAATATTTCTAAATGCCTCTAATCATCAACGTAATGGATTAATAATGATTAAAAACACCAGGTACAAGCATGAAATTATCTTATAGAAATCATAAAAACATGGACAAAAAATGCAGCTCAACATCCCCCTACGTTGAACTTCTTGCACATCCTCGTGCATGCCAAAGATGATGAAATAAGGCGGGGAAAATGTCAGCAATGATTTTAGCAAGTAAGGATGAAGATGCCCGATGTTGTAATGCATTCATTAACCTATGACATTACTATTACGTTACAAGTTAAAACCATGTGAAGTGATAAAACAAGATCAGGTACCGAAAGTAGAAATTATGGGGAAAAGTGTGTTGCATATACCTGTTACCTTGTCCCAAATGAATTCCTTTTTTTGTTTCTTCCCAAATTCTTATAATGAAAATCAAATTTTGTTGAAAAAGTGCAGTTTCAAAAGGAATAACACGAGATTCCTGCACCTATTATAACAATCTCGTACCTAGGTCATTCAACACATATTTAGAGGCAACTGCAATCAATACGCATTGTTGGCAACCAGCATCTTGTGAGTAGTCATCATTGAGTAATTTGTCACTTTAAATACCATGAGAATTAAAGTGAGTTACAATACCAATCAACAACCTCTTTATTTGAACACTCTAAATTACGTTCTCATCCGGATTCAAAAATAAATTCCCTCTTAATCTAGTACAAAGAATAACCTTCCCTAAGGGTACCACATCATTCAAATATTCTTGGTTTTTGAAAGATAGAACTCAAAGCATCATGTTCAAATTGTCTTAAAACCATTGTCCAAGAAAAATGATGAGTCTTAGGGAAAGAGAAGGATAACCTAGCAAATCAAAGTATGCAGTTAACTTTAATACCACAGACATGGCCCTGCTGCCTGCAGGTGTCCATAACCTCGATAGGGATGTCTTTTAACCTAGCGAAATGTCAGTATCCCACTTACTAGACACAGATTCAGAGTTAGCTTATTTGCCTCTTTAGATGAAGGCCATTGTCCTGGCTTGGTAACCAGCTGATGTCAATGCCACTCATAAGAAGTGACATGAATGAACAGGTCGGCTTTTGATGAGACCTCTTATCTTCCAGCTTTTTGGATGAAAGCCATTACTCTGGCTTGGTGACCAGTAGCAGTAATGTCATGCATGCTAGATCTCATGATCGTGGTAGGTCGGCTCATCACAAGACCTCCTATCCTTCCCTAAATATTTGTAAGCTCTAATTATGATTAACCTTAAATTTTACTTAATAAGTGGGGAGACAGATCTACTCCTTAAGAGTACAGGATGGCGTGAAAATTTTTTTATGACCAATCATTGCTAGCTAATTCCTCTACCCTAAAGACTTATTAAAGATATCACAGACAATGACTGAAATATTCCTTGAGTTAAGAATGCTAGTGTTCTCATGAATAGCTCATTATGATCTTTACAAGAGTGGTCCACCATAGGGGTTTTCCAATAGTACCTTCTAAGGGAAACTGAAAATATATATGCGAGACAGCAACTTATTAGAGTGATTAATCATGGTTACTTTTTCAAAATCATAAGGTATTAGAGTGAATTGTACTCAACAAGATTTGTCACAAATGTGTGTGTTAACAACTAATGTGGATCAAAGTAGTTTTAATAGCCATGAAAAATTCAAAACCCTAATAGCGTTGTAACTGCTTTATTCATTTATTCTCCTACCCTATTTTACCCTAAGAGGCGAAATACTCCCTTTTTAAGTATAGGAGTACTTCCAATGAAGCCATGTGTGTAAAAAAATGTTGATTACACTCACACTTAGTTTTAAAGAATAGATTTCAATACATACCAAAGCATGAGAAACCAGTTGCTTCAATTGATATGGTACCAAAAGTTTCCAAATGTTGAGGAAATAAGATGGCATGATGACTGCTCGAAACTAGGATTTAATGGAATCCACATATTTATGATTCTCCAATTAATGTAAATCTTCCACAGTTTGATATTCACTCTCTTGGAGGCATAAGGGACCAGGTGAAAGACAAAATATAAATCCCTCAAGTTTAGGTTAAAATATCTGCTTTTCAAATTGAGAAGAATGGTTGAGAGAGATTCTAGGGTTTTGAGTTTCAACAATATTTTTAGAACAAGTTCCAATGAAAGATTGCTCCTCTGGTGTTCTTTGAATTATATCTTCCCGGGGTGAATTCTCTACGGTAATGGGGGAAGTTTCTAGATTCATTCCTTTTCCCAACATGGAAAATGTAGCATTTTGTTCAACATGGGAATCAACAGAAATAATAGGTGGTTCAAACTGTTGTGAAACTTGATGGTTTAGATTAGGGTTTAGGATGTGGTTTGGGCCAGGGTTTTGGTTAATTCTTGGACTAAGGTTTGGATTTGGATTGGGATTAGGCTTTGGACTAGGGTTAGGTCTAGGTTTTAAATTAGATTTAGGGTTAGTTCTAGGGTGTGGATTAGGGTTAGGTATAGGGTATGAAATAGGGTATGGACTAGGGTATGAGCTAGGGTATGGATTAGGGTTTGGATTAGGACTAGGGTATGGATGAGGGTTAATGTATGGATTAGGGTTAGGGTATGGTTGCACATATGGTTGGGACCATGGAGGAAGATAACTTAATGGTGCATTGGAAAGAAATTGTGGTTGTTGTTGGTGCTCATATGATTGAATTTGAATGGGAGATTTCCCTAGAGATAAAGAGCCAAATGATTCTTGAGGCCATGGAGATATCTCGCTCAAGGATGACAGCTAAGGCGAGGGCCACTGCGGCCATGAAGTAGGATATTCAATTGGAGGAGGATTAAAAGCTTTTCATGAAGCTGCAGGATTATAAACATGCTCAGGAACCTGCTCAGGAAAATAATCATTATTCCAAGTATCAAATGGTGTTGGGTTTTGATTTATACCTGGCGGTTGATTCGATTCCTTACTTGATTCCCTGAGTACCTTTCGTAATCATGGAAGTGATGGGCAATGTTCGGTTGCATGACCATTCTTGCAAATTTTTCAAACTTCCAAACCACTAAGTGGACACTTTCCAAGGAAATGTTTCTTTTGATAATTGGCACACAGGATAAGCAGTGGTTCTTCATCCTTCTCTTTCTCCTACAAATCATACAATTTCAAAATCAAAGATTTAATAATATTGAATTTTATGTTCAAGCAAAGTATTAAATTCTGCTCTTGTGAATTCTTCATCGGATGACTTGTTTGTCTCTGTAGTAGCATGAAAACTCCTCATTGAATGATTCCTCAAAATACCATCTTCTTGTCTTCAACAAGCAAACTTGTACATTCTGTCATCACATGGATTGGTACGCAAGGGTTCTTACAATACCTCAAAAATGATATAACGTTGAAGATTGGACTCTGAAGATAAATGAATTTTAAAAGCTATTGGCTGAAATAAAGCTCACCACACTTGCATGAAAGGAAAATTCTGAATCAAAGCAATATTTAATCTATTTAAAGCAAATCAATTTGTAAATTAAATGTCTAAATCCTGCTTCTACTTCTACATATAAAGGAAATAAAAGTTCAAGAGATACGCAAGATGGCCAGACTTTGGAGCAACCCCACAAAATTGGATGTGTGGCTCTTCACTCATGTCTTACCGTACACTCTCCACCCTCTGATGTCCTACAATACCCTTGAAACTTTGTAAGAAGTTTTTTACCTGAGCTAAAATACAACTTCCTCGACAACGATGCAAAAATGGTGGTCGGCTTAATTGTCGGATTAAACCTCTCAATATTAATTATCAATCTCGGAGTTGTAAACGTGATTTGTACTGCATATTGGCTCAACTTAATGGTTAGAGTATAAATATATTCCTTTGTAATGATAAACTAGATACTGGAATGAAACACACATTTTCTTGCAAATAAACAATCTTGAAAATGAAACTCACTGAACTAATTCCTATCAAGCAAACTCCATATGGAAATTAAACTACAAATCAATCCTCAATCATGTAATATTCTCGCACTCACATTCTACTTTTTAAATCTCCTATGATAACTTTAAAAAATAATCTATTAACTCTTCTCACTAACTTGAAATTAATCTTGAAATAAGCAAAAAGACACACACATTATTTAAATGATAACTCACACATTAAACTAACTAAAAATACTCTTCATAATAAATTCAAGATTCAAATTAACAAAGGACAATTCTATCTATTGAAAGAAAACTACTCTACTCCATGTAAAAATAACACTTAAAATATCCTATTAAAAATCACATTATAAATAATCTATGATAAACTTTCTATTTAAAGATTTTAATCTAGGTGAAACAAATTATTCAAAATCAAATCATGTAACTCAATAACTAAAACTAAATCACGCTACATGCACAATTAAATCTGCACTCAAACTTGCTCTTCTAAGGGAATGATTACATTATGAAAACAAGAAGGATTCAAATTAAAAATAAATCTAACAATTAAGCAAAGTCCCAGGAAGCATAAACAAATCAAATAAGCATTAAAACCTGCAAACATTCAAAGTGATTATGTAACGCAAACCAAACTCAAACTCAAAGCATTAAATCTTTTCTAACTCTGATCAGTCAGAAATCATTATATTCCTATAACTAAAACGAGTAAGAAATGCCAACTCTTATCAGCTTTTAACCATAACAAAACTCTAGTCTTAATCTAACCATATCAACACTCGCACATTCCACTCACGATCACCGTTGTATTTCTTTTCTTGAGTATTAGTCACGAAATTATAGTAATTTAAACAGAGCATAACAAATTCATTTCTCAGTGAAGACTCTCTGCTTAATCATTTAACAATTATAAAACTGGATTTACAACATTATGTTCGAACTTATGGAAGTGAAACGAAAGTTTTAAGTACGGAATGAAATGATGATTCTAAAATCTAATCTCGCAACCTTTCAAATGAAAATTATATTTATAAATTCAAATCTATGATATCTATGATTCTATTCAAATCTATGATTTTGACATATATGATATTATTCAGCTACAATACTTGTCTCTAATGGTGGTGGGCCCTTACCACTCCTGGAGCAAGCCTAGATTACCCAATCTACTTCGATAAATCACAACAACCCATAATATGTACCTATAATAAAGATGTTGAAGTAAATTATAGATTAAAACTCATAATTCAAAATGGCGAATATAACATAAGTTGCTGCTCCTATTACAATCCATTCTCCTCTGCAAATTTGATGTTGGTTCTACGTTTGAGCAATTCGACTTACATCTCAGGAATTCCGCTTCTACAACTGAGAAATTCTTCTATCTATTTGACAGACTAACTCCTCCATATAATTGACGGACTACCACTAATTACATCTCTACATCTGAATGACAGATTAACTTTCTGCTTCTGAGAAATATATATCTTTCTAATTGATGGACAAACTAATGTTTATCCCCCTTTCCTTTGTGTGCAGCTCCTGCTTTATAGTAGCATCACTGCTCTAATTCAATGGTCGATAGTTACACACAATACAAATTTGGGAGATTTGTTTAATACAAATTAAAAAAAATCAAAACAATGCGATTTTATTTCAAATTTAGTTTTGAGCTGGTGTGGTCAGGATTCTAGAAGAATTTGGTCTCATGCCTTGCTGGCAGAGACAACGCACATCCGGCAAGCTTCAACCTGGGATTGGTGCCTTAATGCACAATGCGATGAGGTGATGACCCTTTCAACGCTGGCGTTGAGCATCGTGGAGATTCCTGTTAATGATTGTTTTTATTGTTCCTTCCATATTTCTTCTAGTTCTCTAGAAAATGTGCTTTGTCTGCCTACAACTATGGTAATGTGATCGGATTTTTACTTGGGGGCGAGGGATTCTTGACTTGAGGGCCAAGTTGCATTGATGGGGAAGAAATCCGTCGTCGCTTCCATGGTAAATGGTGATCTTCCAGTCCAATTTTTCCCACAATTTTCAGGTATCTATCCACATATGACAGTATGCCAAGCAGCGTTGTGGGTGTGGCACAATAACCGGTCAATCAGAAAATGTCTTAATTTTGTCTCTTGTAATCTGCTTAAATATGAATTTCCAAAGGCGATGGTGCTTGCAGATGACCAAGTACACCGTTCTGCTAACACGTTCATGCTAGGAAGCAGTAAAGCCCCAAATGCAATTGGTGGCCAGACTTCTCCTAGGAGCGAGTTGCCTCAGCACAAACTAGCTCCTTTCTGTAAGGTTATCTTGACAAAGTCTCACCTGATGTTGTTTTACACACGATGGCTGGAGATTGATATTTGCAATGTCTGTTGTCCTCACCAAGCTACGATAAAAAAGACTATATGCCATTGTGATTTATGGATACAAGGATGAAAATTTCATTGTTGCAATTGTTTTTTCACAGAAACTTGATGTTGCCTCCAAAACCGTTGCACCTTCATAAGTCTCTGGTCCAGAGACTTGGCCTTCAATGTTTGGCACAAATAGATTCTTTTTCCTTGATTTTCTTATACTTAGTTTGACATCCTCAGATGCCTTTGAACCAGCTTAGAAATTGCATGAATATGATCCCTTTTTAATATTGTGTTAGGCACAACGAGGCATTGTCCTTCAGGTGTTTGATTCAAGTCCAAAGGAGATGAAACAATCATGCGCTCAACATCCTTAGTGACATCTAAGTTATAAGGTGTCACACTAAGTGTTTGCGATTGTTGTAACTGTGGCTACGAATGATAAGATCAATTTTCGCACTGTGGTGTTGATGCTCGTAGTTGAGGAGGGCTGGTGTTACTATATCGATTTAATCACTTGTTGCTTCCTTGGAAATTCGGACAAGTCAGAGAAATCCATCTATATCGTGAAATCCGAAATCGATAACTCTTTTAACTTCAGACATTTGATCTGTCCCATTATTTCTATCTAGCGAATTGACCATGAGAAGACAAATCAGAAAAGTGTTGGACTTATACACCTGCCACCAAGAAGGCATTTATTAATGAAACTATTACACAAAACACCTTTTAAATTAATTAATAATGAGAATTTATAACTTAATAATTAATATTTCTAAACGCCTCTAATCATCAACATAATGGATTAACAATGATTAAAAACACCAGGTACAAGCATGAAATTATCTGATAGAAATCATAAAAACATGGACAAAAATGCAGTTCAACAACTATATTTTGAGGATTTCCCAAGCAGTTCAAAAATAAAACATGTTGAAAATTTGCTTCAAGCCAAAATATGTCTATATGCAAATATTATTGTAATTTAGTACAAGTGCACTTCATATTTGTTGTCTTCCAATTGGAATTTAGTGTTGGAGCTTCACAGTACTATGTAAAAAGAATAAAGAGAGAGGTACAACAACAATATATTCATAATCAACAATTTAGACACAATTTTCGTATCTCTCCATTGTTGAATTGGTGGTGAATGTTTTAAGTCCACTAAAGGAACCATGAAAACTCTTATCACCAACACTACATAAACAAAGAACATGAAGGTAACAAAGTTTTCAATTGAGACCTCATAAAGATTCATCAAGTAGGGAAGAAAATATATATATATATATATATATATATATATATATATATATATATATATATATATATATATATCACAATCACTCTCATCAAAGATTTTCTACAAAATCATCAAGGTCTCGTAGATATTCTGAAGGACATACATAATGTCCATGAAATGTGTATTAGGAAATTTTGGTATAGGAAGACATTATATTGTGATATAACATCCACCTAAAATATAAAATACCTAGATCATATTTTTATATAAATAGGATATTTATTGGACCGATAACATTTTGTCTTAGTGAAATTGCTAGAAAATAGAGTTGGGATAGTCAAATCTTGGAAGACAAAATGGATTTATATTTTCAACATGTCTCTAGGGTATAATCTCCTCTGAATCTAGTTTATAATTTAACTTGAATTATTTCATTTTATACCATATGATAAAGTGAAGCCCTAATTACTAATGTTTATCCTAAATATGCACTTCTATAACTTTGTTTTTTAGGTTATTCATTAGTACACTTAACATATCAATTCTTCATTTTAAAAACTTGGATCTATTGAATTTGTGTACATGGATCTACTTTCATCTCCAATTGAATCAATTCAATCCATTATTAAAAAAGAATGGTTATGTCAAAAACTGTGACTTTGGTCTAAGCCAAAAAAATAAAAACAACTATGCCTTGCATCATGTTTGTTAGATTTTTTGGCATATCTTTTCAAAAAAATAAAAAATTGTTTATGCTATAGATATCCATATGAATATATTTTAATTTGAATTTGGAATCACTTCAATTAGACATTATATGAAGAATTTATCACCGAAATACTATTGGGTAGTCAAGGCTAACCACCAATCCTTGACAGGTAACATATTAAAAAATTTCAATGAATCCCTTAAGAGATATAATATATACACATACTTACAAAATTTTTGATTCTTATTAGAGGAAGAAATTACTCATATATCTTTTCCTCCATAGTCTCACCTTGTTTTGTAGGTGAAATGCTAGTTTTTTCAGAGGTCAAAGAAGGATCATGGAGGTCAACCCATGAAAGTGATTTTTGAAGGGAGACTTTCATGAAATGGGAAGATCACTAAGGCATAAAAATAAGTGTGCTATCATGTAATTCTACGTCCTTAAATGAACCATGTCCAGGAACTTGCTATAGAAATTTTCCAATTGTTTACTTACACCAACACAAGGACATTCCATAAAGTTGCAGATAAAGTGCAATATGAATAATGGTGATGTTTCCATTGTTGCATGAGACCCCTTCAAGAATACCAAAAGCATCATGGTATGCCAATGCATATTTCCTTGCTTAAATTTTCCACTGACGCCAATGAAGTTTCATTTTTCTATGTGGTTAACTTTGAAAGCTAATGAATTCCTCATGATATTATTTGTCTAACCATTTCTATCACATCACAATTTCATTCTACTTCTTTCCTTCTCAAGACCTCTATAATTTCCTGCTCCACCCATTCCTAACCCCCACAATAAAGTAACTTGGCTCACTTACAATTCCAAGCTACCTTTCTAGTTTTAATCGTTGTTGAATAAATAGAGCTTGTCGCTACCAATCCATCAAAGGTTTCTTTTGCTACCTTTCTGCTACTAATCTTGTTTACCACACTTCTTTCATTTTAAAACATTTAACCATCTCTTATGAACCTTGCAAAATATTTTTATTCTTAGTAGTACTTTATAAATCCACCATTTCTATAAAAGCAAAAGAAATAAAAAATTTATAAGGATGATATTAGTGTTGTTACAAAAGAACCAATGCTAATAATCCCTATGGTTGTCACACAATAACAAACTACAGAAAAAAGATCATAAAAGAGAATAAATATGTGTTGTCACTCAAGAACCAATACCTACACACTCAAAGGTTACCACAAAAGAACCAACCTCGGAATACCCTAAGGTTGCTACACAAGAACTAGTCTTAGAAGACCCTATTGTTGCCACACATGAAGCAACAATAGAGAAATTAGTTGAAGACATTCTCCAAGAGGAAAATATTACTGCCCAGTGAGAACCTGTAGTAAAATAAGTTGTTGTAGAAGTAACCTTCCCTCAAATATTCAATAAATATATCTCAAAGCCAAGAGGGGAATTTGTTGATAGTCCATGGTACAAATTTTCAAAGATGTTTGCTCTATGAAATGAGAATGTTTGAAGAACTTGCTATAGAAGATCATATACTTGCTACAAATTTCATGGAATTATTAGGTAGGTACATGTATGCTTCTTATTTCTATTTGTTAATCAGATTCATTAAATACGATATATTTGTATTTGAAAACCCTCTTAAGTCTCTTTTATTTCCTATCATACTTCTTTACCATTTGTTATTTTTTCAAAGATGGAAAAAGTCTCTAGTTTGGTGTGTGTGTGTGTGTGGGGAGGGGTGTGGGACATCATCACCTTTACATTTCATGACCACACTATCACTTATCATGCCCATATCAACCCTACCCTTGTTTGATATAAAGCCCTCACCACTCCATCTAAATGATGACATCATCATACTCTTCATCCACATTTCAAATCCAATCCAACACCTCCCTAAATATCAAAAGAAAGAAATAGAGAAAATGACTAAAAATGTTCAAGAAGACATTTGTGTTCCTACATCAAGCATTGATGCTACTACATAAGAACCAACATTGATAAATCCTAATGTTGCTCCATCATAACCTACAACATAAGGCCTTGTTGTTTTCACATAAGAACCAAGACTAGGAGAAAAAGAGACAATGTTGATGCTCCACAAGAACCAATATCAAGAGTAGAAGAGACATTGTTGTTGCTCCGTAAGAAACAACAAATAAAAAGAAGCAACTAACGGGCAAGCCAAGGAAATCATTAAAAAAGGAACATGTTGCCCCACAAGAACCATGAAGTAAAAATTCAAGCTAAGACTCATTGAAGGTTGAATTACATATGGTATGTGGATTGAAAATCATTTCTTATATTTACAAAGGTGCTTATTGGGTTGTGAAATTCATAAAAATATTGTACACTACATGTAATGTCCGTGGAATATTCAAAGATAGATTATGTTTCCAACCTCTTCAATGGTAACCACAACTACAAAGATTATAACACCCATGCTTCAAACCTCCTTTTGGCATGTTATGCTCTGAAATAAGTCATCTATTAGTTGTTGCAAATATATCAAGTCCCTATAGATAACCTCTAGTAGGGAAATCCATGGTATCTTATACTAGTATAAATGCTTGTTAACCAACCTAGACACATGCATAAATCATTGTTTGAATACCAACAAGCATGTCTAGTTGACAAGAAGGGAAACATTATAGTCCTATGTCAACTCAACCTATTTCCTTGAGTAGATTTGAATGAGACTTCATAAATTGATCTTTGCTTCAAGAAGGAGCCATCACCTTGAGAAAATTTGATTGGTATGCATTGGAAAAAAGAAGCCTAATCTAGTATGTGTCCTTATAATTTGGTTGATACAAAAATACAAGGTTGCATGAGAACATGCAACATATTCAGTTTGGGGGGAGATGATGAGTTGAAAAATTATCATCATTTGGCATCTTCTTTTCCTTCTTTTTAACTATTTTTTATTTACCCATAACCTTGCCTTATCAATTTTAATGCCTATATGTGGGATTTTAGCTCAAGGTGTTTTCTATTGAATTTTTTAATATTTCATTGGATTTTTTATTAACATTAAGGGGAATAGTGTGTTTTTTATTTACTTTTGAAGTGAGGGCTCGTGTGTGGATATGTTGTTACAAAGGTTTTGCTTTAAATGTTCGCATGCTATGGATTTTTCAATCATGTTTTTTGTATATCCCTTACCACAAATTAAAGTGATTATGATAGTTTCTACAACTACAAGGTTCTTAGGAGTCCAAAAAGTTTGCTACATAAGTCAAGCCTATATAGAATTAGAACTGCAAGAACCAATTCAAAGTTTAATAAAAAAATGTCACAAATATGCCATGAATCCAATAGTGCAACCATGTGAGTTGATGTGAAAGGAAATCACTTTAACTTTAATTGTTGAAGGTCATATTTTCATATGCTCACAAATATCATTACATTTTTTCAAAATATAGAATTTTAAATTCATTGTGGAACTATAGTTCATACATAATTTTTAATAAATTTTATTGATATAAACATGGTACCTACGATCAAACAACCAATGTTCATTTCAACTAAATGGCACTTGCATAGTTATTATATGGTAACATCATAATGGGCTCTGTACATTTGATCAAGTAAGTGACAACCTCCAACACTAAGTCTATCCTCTCTCATAATGACGGATTGAGAGCATTAAAGACTTCAATGGATAAGACCAACAACAAATTATTTTCGTATATGTATGTTAAGCATTCGTGATCCAACCATGGATCACATCGCTTTATTATTTTCTACACTAGAAAATTGTAAGCCCCAAATTTGAGCATTCATGCCATTCCATTTTTGAACTGGAATATGCTCTACTCATGTATAAATGTAGTTACCCTCACTATCAGGGGGAGGGACATTGTGTGAGTATGGATGTTATCACTCTGTAATCACTTTCCATTGTATCCATATAAAGTTGTTGTGTGAATGATTGCGGATTAATTTTAATCTAGCGATTACATAGCTAGTGCAGAGGCTAAACCCTTGGAGGGGGGGCACTCTAAGGTAGAGTGTTGTGTAAGTACTTTGTATATATTATAGATGTATGGTGTAGTTTTGATTTTGTTTATTTTCATTCATTAGTGTTAATTTCCTTCTTGGTTTTTATTTGTTTCATTTCCTGTAGAATGCTTGGTTGTAGAAATAGGTTATTTACTTGCAAGCTTAGAATCCACTCATGATTGCAGTCTAATAACAGAGCAAAAGACATTTTATCATAGGACTAGGTCATTGAGTGTATCACTATGAGAGGAGCCCTACAATACTTGAAATTTTAAGTGTTAGATTCTTTAGAAGGCATATGTTTTAATTTCTGGTAAGTATGCTTTAATTTCCAATTAATTTTTAGTGTTTTTTTAATCGAAGCATTCCAATAATGAGATCTATCATTTATAGAAAAATGGATTACCTAAATCATGTAAGGAGATCTTTTGGTGAGAACAAGGCTTCCATTAGCATATCAAGTGTTCAAATATATAGATCATTGCTAAGGGTGATGAGGCTTTGGGTTGCAATTTCCTTTTTGTAGAAGCATGTTAGAAAACTAGTGGAACTTCATAATCTATGGCGTGCATATATAATGCATGATATCTTACAAGTGTTGGTACTCCAAGTTGACAATTTAATGATGAACTATCTTGTTCCAATCACATGGTAATAAAATAATTTGTTAATGTTATATTAGAAAAAGTCTTGTAAAGCATGATAAACCATTTCACAAGAAAAATAATTTTTTAAAGTAATATGTCACATGATGAAACAAACTTTGAAATGTAACATATTACTGCACCAAAACTTATTTGGAATAAGAGAAAAATTTTATAATTCCTTATTAATAATAAATTTAAATCTACAATCAGAATGGTATTACAACAAAGCAAAAGTCATATTATATGAACACTTGATTTTACATCTCATAAATGAATGAAAAGAGAATACAATGCTCTTAGAGTTATCCTTTTCAGTAAATAAAAATTATAATTATGGAAAAAAAAACATCGAATGCTATAATTAAAAATGAAATTTCCTCTTTAGCCTTTTTCTTTTATTAAACCATGTCAAACAAAATATTTTATACTTTATTTTTATCATCATTTAAAAAAATTTACTCCCACCTAGTTCAACTACCATACCAAACAAAACCAAAAAATTATTCCAAAATTAGGGGAAAAATTCAAGAAATCTTCGGTAGAGCAACGTGGAAGATGTTAGAAACATGAAATAATAAATCAATTAATGTGAAAATGAAAAGTCAGGGAAAAATGGGAAGGTAAATTTTGTTTCCAACATGGGAAAATGAAAGGTTACAAAAATTTTGGAAAGGTAAACGTGGTTTCCCATTCCAACACCTCGACAACGACAGCCACCGTTTATGACATGGACTGCCGCAAATGCCGGATGACGTGTCGCGAATTCGTTGGTTAATAAGCTAGAGTTGGTAACTTTGTTTTGGGCGGATCCCAAACGTCTGGAAATCGCCGGGCAACATCCGCGTGGGACCCGACGGTCATATGGACCGCCAGGCGCTGAACCAGATGCCTGAGGGAAGGAGGACGATTCCTACCTGCCACCAAGCTGGACTTGACGGACGCGAGGAAATCGCGCGAATTAGGCCTGCCCTTCCCACTACTTTCCCATGAACAACGGGTCGCCGCAACTGTATAAGATTACCATCTCTACACCATTGAAGTTCCAGTCCGATGCACACGAGGTCGTCTTCCTCCTCCTCCTGGTGGCGGTGGAAGCCTTCATCTGCTGCAGCTACTTTATTTCTGTTGCGATCCCTCCGCTGATTACTTACGCTCTGTTTGTTGTAGGGGCAGCAAAATCAAATTATTGGCGCAGATGGCGAAATACATGGAAATGATGGATGCCGGTATAAGGATCTTTACCAGGTTTCAATCTCACTGCCCTCACACGTCGCGCATGTATTATCATCCAACTTCCAACAACAAATCGCCCAAAAATGAGGGCGAGGGCGCCTCCCCTGGAGAAGGACTAATGGCTACCTCTTGTGCCCTGCATCTTCCTGCATCTCGCGCGGATTCAGCGCTAGAGATCCTCTGCATCGCTGTTTAGGCTGCAATTACTTCTGCAATGAAAACAATGAGATGAGGATTGTTCCCCACACTATTCAATAATTTCTCATTCTTTCAAATTTTCACATCTAATCATGCCATAATATCCTTGACATTTGGGAGCATAATTTGTTCTTTATCGTCCAAATGTATTTTTCAGTTATTTCTATGCTTCATTTCATCGACTTTAATGCATTGAATACTGGAAAATGTTGTAGTGTCGCAGCATTCAAGACGCGGATTCCAATACCTGCAGTAATTTTCGATCCATTGGTTATTTGGCACAGTCTGATTTCTAACTTTAAATTTTTTCTTTTGTTTTTTTCATTCATAAACAGAGAGGAGGATAGGAGTTAAAACAAAATAAAGATCAATGTGTCACTGAAGAGATCATGATCTGAAATTAAAGATTAAGAATCTGATACTGTGTACAGATCGTAAAACTTTTTTCAATCTTTTTCGGATCTTGTGGATCTTTTTTTAGTAATTGCTGTAAAATATTGCTGGAAAAAATTCACTTTCAAAATCTTGTTTGAAAAATAATCCCTATGTTCACACCTTATAAGTTGCAGTCTCTGAAGTACCCCATGGAAAGCTCTTCATGTTCACTATAAGAATTCATATTCATCACTGCGTTTCTGTCCAACTTCGAAATGCAAGGGTTTTGTTTTCCTTCTTAATTTGTAGGTTTTGTTTTATAATTACGTTCACTTTTATGGCACTGGTCAGAAAATGGCCAATATTTAAATGGGGTGAATCTTGGATATAATTTCTCCGACACTCATTGAAAATTTGTATAATAAATGCTGTAAAATAGTTTTGAAAAAAATCTATGAAGTTGTGACTGTATGGCAGGCTGTAAGTTTTCATTTTCAACACCCTATGAGCTGCAGTGACTGAATTACCCTATGGAAATTTTTTCAGATTCACTAAGTTTTTATAGTTATTACTACATCTCTCTACCATGAATCTTTGCACTATTTCACGCCTCCAGTGCCTCTGCAATCAATGTAGACAGCAGGACTAACCATGAAGAAAAAAAAAAAAAACATGGAAAGCTGTTCACATTCAATGTAAGTTTTTATATTTATTATTGCATCTCTGTATCACGATTCTCTGCACCATTTCATGCCTCCAGTGCTTCTGAAATCGATGCAGACAGCAGAATTAACCAAGGAAGAGAATCAAAGAACAGAGTGAGCAATAGACTGAGCTTCAAACAGTCATACACAACAGTAAAATTACAGGCCTAAGTTACTGTACTTGCACTTAATATTCCATGTTGAATACCATTGACAGGGTGACAGGAACACAGCCCTACAGTAAACATATAGTGACACACATATTTATGTGGAGAAAATCTCATCGGGAGATAAATATTTCAACACAAAGCATATTCTATTTTTGTCAAAATAATATTACAGATTACAGAGCTCTCTTTTCTCATATTCACAGAGGGTGCTCGCTCTGGAGTACAGTGAACTAGAGTCACATATGTTTGCAAGTCTCCCACAGCCTACTGCTGCAATTCCCTCTGTTTTTCCTTACATGCTTGAACATGAAGTTGCCTCTTCCCTCTGTTTTTCCTCACATGCTTGAACATGAAGTTGTCTCTTTTTTCTCTTTTGAAATTATTAATGGATTGGTTCTCTCCATTTTCAAACATTTTCGTCTCACAAAAAATTAGTGGGTCACCTCTCTTTCTGGCAAACTGCTATTTGAAGACTGTTTTAAGATACTTCAATTTTTTATTTGCATTGATTAGATTCTTCGGTATACAAATGTTTAATGTTCAACTTTAGTTATAAAGTTTATAAATAGTATAATCATATTAAAAATATTAATGTAGTTAATATAGTGGAAGATTTCATAAATATAACTAAATAGATTCTTCGGTATACAAATGTTTAATGTTCAACTTTAGTTATAAAGTTTATAAATAGTATAATCATATTAAAAATATTAATGTAGTTAATATAGTGGAAGATTTCATAAATATAACTAAATAAAAAAAGTATTGCAACATGAAAAATTATTTAATAATGTACACATCTATTAATCATGTATAAAAAAGGTTATGGGTGAACTTTAATTTAAAATAAAAAAGGATTACACATCATATTGTAAAATCAACTATTTTGCTAAATAAATTTTGTTTACATATAAATGAATGTTATAATTAATAATGAGGAACTTAGTCATGTGACATAAATCTAATTTTTAATAGAATCTAATTTTTTTAATTTGTTAAAAATAATGGACCATTTTGCTAAATAAAATTTGCTTGTATAAATGAATGTTATAAATAATAAATAATAATGAAAAACTTAAATTTGTTTATATAAATGAATGTTATAAGCAATAATGAAGAACTTATTATGGAGGAACTTATTAGAATAGAATATTCTCAAATCCTTAAGAAATTGATAAAAAGAGCCAAGTAACACTAATCTAATATTTTAAATTTATTAAAAATCAATGCAACTTAACAAAACTAAACATATACTAAAATAAAAGATAACAAAAAATTAAATAAATAAATAAAAAAACAAAAACAAAAACAAAACAAAAAAAACAAAAAACCTTAAATATAAAAAATAATATTTCAAAACAAACTTAAAAAATATTTTGTTTTTTATTTTAAATTCAACAAATAAAAGTCCATTTAAAATAAATAATAACCATCCTAAGGTCAAAATATTTTGGTTTTCCCTACGGTCATTGAGATTATAACTTCACAACGCATTTGGTCACCACTGTTCCCCACTTAATAAAAGCCAAAAGATCATTTGGTTATAAATTACAACACAGTTGATTACCAACTTTAACACCATTTGGCATATTATAATTACTTTAACACCATTTGGCGTATTAAAATTCTTGCTTATGCTTTCCTTTTCGTTCAACCATGTTGGAGAACTCAAATGACAGTCAAAAGAAAAGAAAAAGTAGTAAAAGAAAAGCAAGGTAAAGGCTGATTCCCATTTGACATCCTATTCCAAGATATATAAAAAAAATAAATGTGTTGATTGGTTCAATGAGTTGCGCCAATTTCAAAGTGTGCACAGTAAAGTGATGAATGGATGGAGGAGTAACACGCAAATGGGCACATTACCAAAGATGCTGAGCTATCAGCAAAAAGGAAGGAACACGGTTCGCGTGGGCCCAGTGCCGCAAAAGATGGTAGAATTGGATTTTCGGGGGCCCCACGAAAGATCCTTTTGACCTGCAAGTTTGCAGATCTTCTCTTCCGAGCCACCACATATGAAAAGTTATGCAAAGTATATATAACCGCGTAGATTTTTTTTTGGCTGATGTAAAAAAGAATAAACGTAAAAGTTTTTGTGACCCGATGGGGTGCTTTACTGGAATGTTCTCATCTCATCTCGTTTTTTCAGTTGATGAAAGTTATTATTTTGTTATTCATTCGAAGGTATATTTTCTGCTGTTTTGTTTTACATGTAAATTCACTTTATTTAAGGGTTTGATATTTCTATGTAATAATGTTCTAAAACTTGTATAATTTTGTCTTTATTTTTTTTTTACAAATTTGTCTTGTATTTTTTTACATCATAAATTTAAATGGTGATTAAATATGAATAGAAAAAAATATAATTAATTAATTATTTTATTTTTTTCCCTCTAATATCTGTGTAGCTGTTTGTAGTATTTGTGTTGTTGTTTGTAGCTTCTTAGTATTTGATATTTCACTAAATTTATATTTTTGTTTTTTTTGTAGAAACAGTGTGTTTGATTGCTAATTCCTTTAAAAGGAAATTGCTTCTACTCTAGATGGGTCAAAGAATGGCAGTTCATTTGAATTACTGTAATGTTGCTAGAATTTATTATCTGACTACCAACCAGTGCTTCAATTGTAATGTGCCTTGGCCCCATGATTTCTTTCGAGATACGTTAGTTAGCATCTGCCTCACCTCGAGATAACTTAGTTGGTCTCTGCCTCACCTCGACCTTTTTCAGTTTTCAAGGTGAGTTCTATGAGCTGACTTGCGGTGTTGCTATGGGATCCCCTCTCTCCCCTATAGTCACTAACTTATTTATGGAAGATTTTGAATCAAATGCCTTGGCCTCGGCTCAATTTCGCCCTAGGGAGTTGAAGAGATTCATTGATGATACTTGTGTCATTTGGCCCCATGGTCGAAAGAAGTTAGATCTGTTTCTTGGACCCCTGAATCCCGTAGTCAGACTCCATCAAATTCACCATGGAAGTGGAGGTAGATGATGCTCTTCCTTTCTTGGATATCCTTCCCTCTAGAATGGATGATGGTTCCATTTCTCACCAAGTTTTTCGCAAGAAAACTCACACAGAATAGTATCTTCATGCCGGTTCTCATAATTTTCATGCTCAGAAATTTGGTGTTCTTTGCACTCTTTCTACTTGTGCTCTTAGAATCTCTGACGACAGCCACTTGGAGTTAGAGAAATCCCATCTTCTTGAGGTTTTTTAAAATTATGGGTATAGTAGATCTCAGGGTCTCAGGGCCTTTCAAAAGGCCTATAAATATTAAAAGGAAAATCTACTCGAGTGGATCCTATTTCCAAGGTTCATCTCCCATTTATCCAATGGACCATAGAAAATATTGCCCATGTCCTCAAAAGGAATGATGTCTCCTCTTAATTCAACCCCTATATACTATTAGAAATTCTCTCGGATCTATCAATGACCCTATCGACCCAAAAGACATGAAGTGTGTTTACATGGTTCCTTGTTCCTGTGGCACACCCTATATTGGTGAAACAGACAGATCCATTAGACAGAAAATTCAAGAGCATGTTGCAGACATTAGGCACAATCGATCTCACACATCGACTCTTACAGAACATGCAGAGAAATCATATCACCATGTATGCATTGAAGACTCCAAATTCATTGCTAAGGTCGACCACTTCCATCATAGGAAGCTTAGGGAAGCCATTGAGTTTGAGCGACATGCTAAGAATCTCAATAAGGATAATGGTTGGAAGTTGAGTAAGAGTTGGACTCCAACCCTCTCTAGGTGACTTAATCTCAATAGGGATGATAGTTGGAAGTTGAGTAAGAGCTAGACTCCAACACTCTCTAGGTGACTTTCCCCCCCTTCCGTTAGGTTTTCTTTTGCTTTCAGTGTGTGTTTAGTATATATTTTTAGGGTTTCATTTCCATTTTTTTTTCCTTTTTATCCTTGGTCTTGATTATTTTCCTTTTTGACCTTTTTTTTCCTTGTCTTTATTTATATTATATTCCCCTTGATATTATCTTATATATTATCCTGTGTTTTTATATAATATATTATACTATACTTTGTATTATCTTATATAATCACCTATTTAATATATTAATAAATAATTAAATTTCTAACATAACCAATTATATATATATATATATATATATATATTTATTAATCAATAATTTTAATTAAAAATATTTAATATTACTCTCTAATAACTAATTATCTAATTTATTAACGGTTAGTTTTTCACGGCTAATACTTCGCAATGATGTATCCACACTATTTATTCGATAAGATAGGATGGTTTTTTCACGTTGTCCTGAGGATGAACCACATTAGTTAGTTTGAAACTTCAACCAAATCCTAATAATGTGATTAATCCTAAAATACATTTAGCTATAATATTTAATATTTTGTAAGAAATAATAATTTTTCCTGAGAAAAAATCGAACTTTTTATTAAAGATAAACAAAAATTTACATCGTATATGTCGTAGCATTTCATAACAGAGATACGCCCTCTGTAAAAACATGGCTAGGGAATCAAAAGAAGCCACATTACACTTTGCCAGAAACACTGGACTTGTCTTTTTTGCCTTTTTTCTTTTGTACTTTTTGCCAGCCATCCATTAAAGGAGCAACATGTACCGTATGGCCAACCCCATGTTGGAAGAGAGTTGGTCGTCTTTTTCGGAATCTGAACTATCAGAGACATGTTCACGTTTGGTGCCCGTGATACCGGGATCACCAACCTGCACATCCTGATTGAGGTCCACATTTGAGGGCAAATATGCCTTCCCCTTGGTTTCCACATTGTCATCATTTTTTGTTTCTGTATGCGTTTGGTTTACTTCCATGTCTTTTTCCTCTTCCTCTGCCTGTGGTACTTCTGGGAATTTCCAACCATTCTTCTTTTGTGGCTTCTTGGTTGGTTTTTTCCTAGATAAAGTACAGGAACCCTGTAAGTGCCCAGTTTGGTGACACACTCTAAAACGGAACGCAGTGTTTTCAAAGTCCACTGTTTGAGCCCACTTGAGGTCTTTATGGATAAGGTTAATGCATTCAGGCAGGCCCTTACTTAGATCCATCTCCACACAGATGCATGCGAAGGTGAATATCCCCATATCCATTCTTTCTCAGTTCAATTTTATGAACCTTCCAAGTGAATTCCCAATGTTTTCTAGAACGTGATGGTGCCAGAACAGGAGCGACATATTGTGTAATCTCACCCAAATAGGCATTTTAGAAACCATCATAGTGTTTGCATCAAAACTAGGGAACCATGGGGTTATAAAAATCCCAGCCCGACCCCAGAACCATGGTCCTTCAATAGCCATACTGTAGTCCTCTTTTGTGTCAAATTAAACCACGAAGAATCCTTTTGCACAAAGGAAGAAATCGTAGTTCTGGGTCCATTTTTGGTATATCCAAGCATGTAACTCTTCAAGTTTTGGCCAGTATCCATTGAACCGGCAAATAACTACTTTTGATAGCAGTGCATCAAATAGCCCAGTGACCTCTGGTATTTCAACTGCCATGTCCGGACTGTCTTTTGTTTTTTCTACAATGTATGGTCCTGGCATTGGTGATTATGGCTTTTGTTTTTCCCCTTGTGTGGGGGTCTTTCTTCTCAGTATATACTTGAAGGAGGGCATTCCTGTTCCTGTTGTTGGTGCTCTAGTGGCTGATGTTGATCCTGAAGCTCCCCAAGCTCCCCCTCTAAGTCTTAAGTTCAAGAAAATAGTGGAGTTTTCCTGAATCTGATATTCTTTTAGGTTTGATGTTTCCTATAGAAATTTGTTTGAGGATATCAAACTTTGTTTAAGAACTAGAATACCTGTAACACTCTTTATTTTTCCTTTCAGCTCAGATACTAGCTAATTTCCCCGCACCCATAGAATGAAGGATCTCCCATCTGTGAATTTGAGAAATATTTGGTAATGAGCCTGCTTTTTATAACTTAGCTCACCCAACCCACAGCAATGTTGTTCTGTGTCTGTCCCCCATGAAAGTAGGCTTCTGGTGGGATTCAAATCAGATCCTTTGGGCGATATATCAACAACCAACATTGGCAGCAAGACCAGAATAGCCTCACGCCATAACAGCGATAGAGACAGAAAAAGAGAGGTCAGCCCCCAATTCGCCTTCCCCCCTCAAAAAAACATGAGCATTGAAAAAGTGTTTGAAACCTGATGACATAAGTAGAAAAATATTACCTCGAGCTCCAGTGAGCCAGGCCGCGAGGGTCGTTAAGGCCGAAACTGGTTCATTGGAGTCCAAGCATTGCTTTGGGACGAGAAGCAGGGCAGATGAACCACCTCCCGTCAAACTAGGGAAGTCGCAGAACAGGTGAGGGATGTATGTGTCGCCATGGTAGATGACCTTAACCAACATCCCAAGGGTCAAGATGCCAAATGAGCCCGCTGCGAGACCGATGGACGCCGCCGTAACTACATGATGAGCCCAACCCTCCAGTTGATTAAGATATTCAGCCTCCAATTTTCGGCGCGGCAAAAGGAGAAAAGCCATAGTCAAACAGCCACACCATTTTTGGTCGCGTCGTCCGAGAGAAAAACCTTTTCGTTCTTGCCATAGTAGTCCATAGGAGCAAAAAACGGTTATGGAAGTGGAGGAGACAAGGGATCATAGAGTGCTGATAATGTAACAAGATGATGAGCTTAGTGGAAAGGAGTCGCCTTCACTAAGTGGGCCCGCAGGCTATTTTTGGCACAAAGTCTATTTTTAGACATATGGATCATGTTCTATGAGTTGCAGGATGCTATTTGCGGATGGTTGGTCAAGTCAGAAAAAATAGATGGACCTCTATTTTTAGACATACTGGGTGGAATCTATTTTTAGATTACTAGTCTAAAAATAGATATGTCGAATATTATTAGCTCTTAATAATATTTGGACTCTAAACATTATCTTATCCTCTTGGAGCACTTCAGTTAAGTGCACAGATGTGGCACATGCAGCTGACAGAAGGAATTACGCTATTCCTGAGGGTTTAGTGGAGCTATCACATGGAGACTTCAATTAGAACTCAAGTGACAGAGTTTGGTGGAGTTGATTGAGGAAGTTAGTGGAGTTGTATTCAGTTTAACTCAGTTAAACATAGTTGAGCTAGTTATATCTAGTCTAACTGATTGATACACTAGTGAGAGTGGTGTGAATTAATTAATAATTAATTCACTAATTATTAACTCATTAATCAACTGAAGAATACATCAGTTAACTTCTGGGCAGGCGTGAGCGAAGCTAAAGGAATCCATGAGAGGTAGGTGAAAGAGCAAGTGTGACTATCAGTTGTGACCATACTGGTGCATGAATTAGCACCACACATTGATGGAGACGCCAATGAGGATTGCGCAGTGCATACCAGAGGGATTCAAACTCATATTGAGCCATTAGTCATCTTGGATTGCGCAGTAGAGGCAGGCTAACAGGTGGAGCAGATTGGAGCATGTGTTTTGTTAGATCTGAGCTTGTGTAGTGTGTAACAATTGGAGATTGTACTGAGAGCTTGTGAGGAGTTTGTACAATGATTGTTACATGATCTCTATCATTATAATATACAGATATTTGGGGGTTTTCAACTTTAAGCTTTCCCATAAATACTGTGTTTATATGTGTGATTGTTTATGGTTTTAATGTGCGCATGCGATTGTTTAATTTCCGCAAATTGATGATCAATAGTAGAAGAGGTTATGTATTATGCATGAAGCTCAAATAGTGTGTGATTAGGATAATCTCGGTGAATAATTTAACAGTTATTCAAAATTTCTACATGGTATCAGAGCGATATTGATCATTGGAGCAATTGCAAAACATTGAAGCGGTTGAGTTTTGTGCTGGTGGAATTCGAATTTGTAGCAGTGTTTTCTTGGTGTCGAAGTTGAGATGTCTTTCAACGGATTGCGATTTGAGTATGCCCTTGAGGGCAGCTCGAATTATATTGTATGGAAGGATAGGATGGAGGCGGTGCTAGATGACAATGGGTTGAAGGAGTTCATAGATGCTGAAGTCCCAAAGCCTACTTCTACTGATGCTGCCGTACTTGACGCATGGAAAAAGAAGACAACAAAGTGTCGAAGGATTCTGTTGGAGGGTGTGAAGGATCACATAGTGTCCAGCCTGCATGGTAAGGCTTCTCCATTCTTGATGTGGAAAGCCTTGACAGATTTATTCCAAAGCAAGAGCGACTAGAGGAAGTTGGTGCTCAAGGATAAACTCATAAACATAAAGATGGAGAAAGGCAACAGTGTGCCCAAGTACCTCATGAAGTTCATCCAATGCAGGGATGAGCTGGGAAGTGTGGGGGTGAATGTTGATGATGAAGAATTGGTGAGCTTGGCTCTCCTTGGGCTTCCAAAGAGTTGGCATTCCTATCAAGACTCTATCAATGGTCGGAAGAAATTGCCAGGATGGGAGCGACTTTGGTCAGATCTTGTGCAAGAGGAGATAAGGCGGAGTACCAGGGACAGATCTTCATCAAAGAACTCTGATGAAGAGAATTGCGCTTTGGCTGCCAAAGCAAAGAAGGGGAAGAGCAAGAAAGCTTCTCATTCCTGCTAAAGTCCTGAAGTGTGGACATGTCCAAGGTGAAGTGCTTTCACCGTCACCAACACAGACATTATGCCACAAATTGTCCGCGTAAGAAGAAAAATAAGCAAAGGCCGGATCCGGGCACCGGAGAGGCCTTAGCCTCGCAGTTTGAGCTGGATTTTTCGCTGATCGCATGCTTGGTCTCAAGTGTGATGGGTTCAGTGTGGTTTCTGGACAGTGGTGTGTCTTTTCACATGACAGGAGATCCAGATTTGTTTACTGATATGGATGAGAAAGATCTTGGAGTGCACATCTAGATGGGTGATGATGGTAGATATAGTGCGACCGGTATCGGTACCATTTCCTTTAAGAGGGAGTCTGGTAAACCCTTCGTATTGAAGGAAGTGATGCATGTTCCAGGATTGAAGAAGAATCTTATCTCTGTGGCGATGTTAGAAGACAAGGGATATGATGTTGTTTTTAGCGAGGGAAAGGCTTTCTTGTGCAGTAAGGCAATTGGTGAGACCCGGAGATAGGGTTTCGAGTTAAGAACCTTTATCAATTGCAGGTAGATGACTGCGCAGCAATGGCAGGCAAGGCAGAAGGAGTGGTGAGCCGGGATGATGGCGAGTTGTGGTACCGGAGATTGGGCCACCTTCACCATGGAGCTTTGAAGATATTGCAGCAGATTTCTACTGGGCTTCCTAAAGGCACTCTTGCGCAGTTAGATCAGTGCAAGGGGTGTACCTTGGGAAAATTTGTGAAAGCCACCTTTCACGAGAAGGATAGTCGCGCCACGATGATCCCGAGAGAATTCACGTACGTGTGGACCTTTCTACAGCCTTCGAAGGAAGAAAAGTTAATGTATTATGTGATATTTGTCGATGATTTTTTCTCTTAAGTGCTAGATATTCTTCATGTAGAAGAAGAGTGAGACATACTCAAAGTTCTATGAGTTCAAGGCACGTTGAGAAAGAATCGTGTGCTGGTGAAGGTTTCCAGAGTGACACAATGGTGGTGAATTCATCTCTAGCGAATTCAAGGAATTTTGTAGCGCAGAAGGAATTTGAAGAGAGCTCATAGCACCTCATAACCCACAACAGAATGGGGTTGCTTAGTGGAAGAACATAATGATCGTGGGTGCTGCACGGGCGATGTTGCATGATCAGGGCCTTCCCATACGCTTGTGGGCTGAGGCATGCAATACTGCAGTATATGTGCAGAACCGTTGTCCTCACAGGATACTTGGCATGAGTACACCCGAGGAGGCGTTTTCTGGTAAGAGGCCTGATATTTCCCATTTGAGGATTTTTGGTTCACCTGTTTACATTCATGTGACGAAGGATGCCAGGAAGAAGCTGGAGCCGACTGTGGAGGTTGGGATATTTTTGGGGTACACTGATACGCCCCACAACTATCTTGTGTATTTGCCATACAGTCGCAAGACTGTTGTGTGACGGGATATCAAATTTCAAGAGGAGAAAGCCATGAAGTGTTCGCTTGAGAGGGAGCCACACTTGCATTCAGAGGAGGAGCTATTAGTTCCTAAGGATGAGTCTTAGGATGTGGATCAGCCACAAGATGAGGTTCATGGAGTGGAAGAGACCACTCATGCAGCGCCAACCATCAGAGGGCAGAAGCGCACTACAGAAGCTGAGCGACTGGCTCAAGATGCAGAGAAGGTTGTAGGAGCACCTAAATCACATCGCAGACAGAGACAGTCACCTGACCGGTATACTGGATACATGGCTCTTATGAGCAAGTGTATTGTGACAGAGCCATCCTCTTTCGAGGAAGCTGTGGAGGACCTCGCATGGGTAGATGCCATGGTGGAAGAGTATGATTCGATTGTCAGAAACAGTGCATGGGAGATTGTCCCGAGACCGGAGGGGAAATCAGTGGTGGGTTCGAGATGGATCTACAAAGTGAAGCAGGCAGCTGACGGGAGAGTGGAGAAGTACAAGGCAAGATTTTTTGCCCGAGGCTTTTCACAGATTGAGGGGATCGATTATGAGGAGACCTTTGCACCTGTCGCAAGGTATTCTTCCATACGAACGATTCTTGCTCTCTCAGCGTAGATGGGGTGGCACATTCATTAGATGGATGTGAAGACTTCGTTCCTCAACGGGGTGATTGAGGAGGAGGTGTACATAGAGTAGCCCAAAGGTTTTGAGATCTTCAGCGGCGAGTCGCATGTGTGCAGGCTCAAGAGAGCGTTGTATGGGTTGAAACAAGAACCTCGTGCTTGGTACACTTGAATAGACAACTATTTTATTGGACTTGGATTCTCCATGAGTGAGGCGGATCCGAACCGATACTAGATTGTGGTGGAGGGTAAGTTGCTGATCATTGTACTTTATGTAGATGATTTGATTTTGACAGGTGATGAACTGTTGATACACTCATGCAAGGCTGATCTTGCAAAGGAGTTTGAGATGAAGGACTTGGGCCTCCTTCATTATTTCCCGGGATTGGAAATTTGGCAGCGCAGTGATGGACTGTTTGTTTCTCAGGGTAAGTATGCCTGGGAGATACTGGAGAAGTTCAACATGCATGGCTGCAAGCCTGTTGATACTCCTCTTCCTGGAGGTTGGAGGAAGGAGGATGCTACTTCAGCGGAGGTAGTGGATGCCACTGTTTATCGACAGTTGGTGGGGTCGCTTATGTATCCGGTCAATACACGACCCGATATATGCTATGCTGTTAACCAGCTTTCACAAGCTATGGTTAAGCCTACCAAGCTCTTCTGGAAGGCAGGAAAGCATGTATTGCGTTATCTTAGAGGCACATCGGGATATGGATTGTTATGGTATAGACAAGTTTGATGAGGTGAAGCCGTGTGGCTTAAAGAATGGGAGATTGGGCAGTGGATTGCAATCTGGACTAGGGACTAAATATCCACGAGGGATTTTCAGACGAGTCGATAATGCTTTCTTTGGTACAGAGAAGGCAGAGATCCGTAATAATTGCAGCCTTCACAAGAGAATACTATATGGGAGCAAATAGTTTAGGGAATGCGAGGCTATATGGACAGAAGATTCTGTTTGCTTTTCTGCTCACTTAGAGCCTACTGTGATTTATTATGATAATCAGATTTGCATCAAACTCTCGATTAATCCAGTATTTCATGATAGATATAAACACATTGACATCTGGTATCATCATATCAGAGATTGTGTGCAGCGGAAGATCATGTTACTTTCATACATTCCCACAGAGGATCAGGATGCTGATATCTTGACGAAGGCGCTCACCAGGAGAAAATTCGAATACCACAGAGGCAGGATAGGGGTGGCAGATAATCCTTATCTTGTTGAGAGTGAGTGTTGAGATTGCAACAAGATGATGAGCTTAGTGGAAAGAAGTCGCCTTCACTAAGTGGGCCCGCAGGCTATTTTTGGCGCAAAGTCTATTTTTAGACTATGTCTATTTTTAGACACATGGATCATGTTCTATGAGTTGCAGGATGCTATTTGTGGATGGTTGGTCAAGTCGGAAAAAATAGATGGACTTCTATTTTTAGACATACTGGGCGGAATCTATTTTTAGATTGCCAGTCTAAAAATAGATATGTCGAATATTATTCGCTCTTAATAATATTTGGACTCTAAACATTATCTTATCCTCTTGGAGCACTTCAGTTAAGTGCATAGATGTGGCACATGCAGCTGACAGAAGGAATTACGCTATTCCTGAGGGTTTAGTGGAGCTATTGCATGGAGACTTCAGTTAGAACTCAGGTGACAGAGTTTGGTGGAGTTGATTGAGGAGTTAATGGAGTTGTGTTCAGTTTAACTCAGTTAAACATAGTTGAGCTAGTTGTATCTAGTCTAACCGATTGATACACTAGTGAGAGTGGTGTGAATTAATTATTAATTAATTCACTAATTATTAACTCATAAATCAACTAAAGAATACATTAGTTAACTTCAGTGCATGGACAGTTTCAGTGGAGATCGGTGAAGAGGTAGGTGAAAGAGCAGTGTGACTATCAGTTGTGACTATACTGGTGCATGAGTTTGCACCACACATTGATGGAGATGCCAATGAGGATTGCGCAGTGCATACCAGAGGGATTCGAACTCAGATTGGGCCATTATTCATCTTGGATTGCGCAGTGGAGGCAGGCTAACAGGTGGAGCAGATTGGAGCATGTGTTTTGTTAGATTTGAGCTTGTGTAGTGTGTAACAATTGGAGATTGTACTGAGAGCTTGTGAGGAGTTTGTACAATGATTGTTACATGATCTCTATCATTATAATATACAGATAGTTGGGGGTTTTCAGCTTTAAGCTTTCCCACAAATATTGTGTTTATATGTGTGATTGTTTATGGTTTTAATGCGCGCATTCGATTTTTTATATTTCCGCAATTAATGATGAATAGTAGAAGAGGTTATGTATTATGCATGAAGCTCAAATAGTGTGTGATCAGGATAATCTCGGTGAATAATTTAACAGTTATTCAAATTTCTACATAGAGACAGGGGAGTAGGGTATTGATATCCAAAACCACCACCGCCCCGCCCGTGGCTTGCGAAAAGTCCTCAATCTGCACCCGCGGAATGTGGTAATCACTATTCCTTGCACAAAACCTAGGGTCTTCGATCAGTCCATCCCAGATCTTGTGTGCTACCTTCGCGCCAAAAAAACCTAGACCAGAGTATTTGTCGCCTCTTCACTCCATCGCTCTCCTTGTAAGAAATAATAATAATAATAATAATAATAATAATAATAATAATAATTAATATTATTAATATTATTGATAATGAATTAATTAATATTATTATTTTATTAATGGTTATTATTATTTAATAAATAAATATTAAAAATTTATTATTAAATTAACCATGTTATTATTATTACTATGAAATAGTATAATTTATATAAAAATAATAATATTTATATTTTTTAATAAATAATAATATTAATTAATTAATTAATATTAATATTTAATATTTAATATTTAATAATGATATTAAATTTAATTTATAATAATAATAGTAATAATAAATAAATAAATAGGAATAACAATAATTATTTTAAAATGATTATCATAATATTTTATTGATATTATAATTAATTATCAATATAAATTAATAATATTAAAATAATAGTTCATAGGTCTTGGATATATGGTGATATGGTGTTTTGTTAAGATTTTCCTTGATGTGAAGTTATGTGTTCAATTGATATGAATGTTAATTTTATGATTAATGTTTGATCTTAGACTTTTATGATTCATATTGATTATGATAATGCCTTTCGGATTAATGACATCATAAGTTATGGACTTCGAACCATCTAATGTTGTTCATCCTCACGACAAAACTGAAAAAATAAATCTACCTCAAAGGGTTAAATAGAAAAGATGCATCAGATTCCAGAGTTAGCCATTGAAAATTATCCATTAGGAGTTAGTTGTTGAATTAATTAATTAATTATATAATAAGAAATATATATTTATATTGGGATATTAATAATTCAAATTAAGTTTAATATTATTTTTTATCAATTTATTTTAAAAATATATTTGATATTATAGAACAATTATTTCTAAATATTTGTATATTAAAATAACAGAGAATATTTTAATAGGAAAGTCAAAATAAAATAAAATAAATAAATAGATAAATAAGAAATAAAACATAATAACAAATACCATTAACGTTCATAGACGTTTTTCAACCACATTTAATAATGTGGTTAGGTTTATAATATTAACAATCTCAAGGGTTTATTAATTCCTTGGATTTATAATATTAATAATCATGTGGGTTTATCAATCTTCAGGGTTTAAAATATTAATTCTCGGATTTATAAATACCTTGTATTTTTAATATGGTTTGTCGATGGCTTCGGTTTATAATATTTATCCCTTGGGTTTACTAATTCCTTGGGTTTATAATATTAAACTTTTGGGTTTATTAGTTTTTTGGGTTTATAATATTAATAATCCCTTGAGTTTAAAATATTAATTCATAGGGTTTGTTAATCCCTTGGGTTTAAAATGTTTATTGTTAAGGTTTATTAATCCAATGTGCTTTTAGTATTGATTCCTTGGGTTTGTTGATCTTTTATTTATCCATTGGGTTTACTAATTTATTGGGTTTATAATATTAAACCCTTGAGTTTATTAGTGTCTTTTGTTTATAATTTTAATAATTCCTTGGGTTTATAATTTAATTCATTCCGTCCATTTGATTTAAAATATTTTTTTCTAGGAGTTATTAATATTTTATCATCAATATTTAAAATACAAAGGATTAATAAAAATTAGGAATTAATAAACCTAGAATTTAATATAAGATTTAAACCCTAAATTTTTTAATATTAAATCTTAAGATTTAAATTTTATAATATAATATATAAGGATTTAAACCCTAGGAATTTTAATACTAAATCTTAATATTTAAATTTTATAATATATTACTATTAAATAAAATATTCTTATGTAATATATTATTATATTACTATTAAATATGATATTATTATTTTAAATTGTTATATATATGATTTATATATATTAAACAACCTACTTTCCAACTAAATGCAGAATGGGAAAGAGTAGCCATTTGGGAAATCATAATTGAGAGAGGGGCATAGTGTGCATGAGGGGGATACAATAAATTTGCATGTAGAAAATAGATGAGAGAGATAATTATGAGGTTAGACAATGCCTATGTAAAGCCAATAAAAATAAAATCCTTAAATTGATACGGGCTAGAATTGGGTGGGAATCTTTTTAAAAAAATGTTGGAGTGTAGGAAAATGAAATTAAGACCTTGTTGGATGAACAAAAAGGAATTGGAAAGAGGATTTTCTCGATGGACTATGTAATAGTGAAGATAGCTCCATATTGTACTATGTAAATCTAGTAAAGGAGGTGCCTATAATAAATGGGGGCTTTGAGAGCCAACAAGTAGTTTCCCTTGCTAAATTTATCCCTTGAGAGGTAGTCATTACCCACAAATGTTAAGATTTACCTAATTTTACCTTGGTGGTGTCATGGTTTGGCTAAGGGGTGGCATGTTTTATAAAGATAATATGGAATAATGTTTATGTTTGGGTAGAAAATCACTCACCCTCAGTCAATTGATTGGGCATCCCTTAGATTTAGATAAGTATTTCAAACCCAGATTTTATTGTGATGTATTTCTTGTTTAGTGAATGGAAAGGGATGCCAACCTAAAATTTAAACAAAAAATAATTATGAGAAGGTTCTTAAAAGGAACAATAAATTTCTAGTTATTGCATTTAGGAATTAAGTGTAATTTCCTAAATTTGCACGTCATGGAATGTTGTCTTAGGTAGTATTACACTATGTTCCATTGAGAACTATAAGCTCAACCTTTATGATAACAACTATCATTTGAATGATTGAT
This sequence comes from Pinus albicaulis, assembly GCA_034641835.2. NCBI lineage: Eukaryota > Viridiplantae > Streptophyta > Pinopsida > Pinales > Pinaceae > Pinus > Pinus albicaulis. The sequence goes on from CM076584.1 coordinate 1,154,170,346, forward strand.
GCCTTGTTTTATTAGGATAGGTTCAATTGTTGTGATGATACAAACATGAAGGACATCAATATGGAAATAGAAGAGTTAACAATTGAATGTTATGAGCCCAGGTGATATTATAGTTGATAATCATAACGTATGAAATTATTTCAACTTCATCACTAGCATAATTATAAATTTATATTGTTATCAGTATGGATTTTTCCATAATTTAAATATGAAAATGAAGAATATAAGGAATCTAAGTCTTCGTTAGAGATCTTATGTATGTTAAATGAATAATTTTCTTATTTGATGAGTTAGAAGTGGCAATGCTTGAGAGCTAATTAAAGAGGATCTCTTATCTTAAATGCTTGATTAAGTAAATGAGTTCCAAGTTGACCATAAACCTAGCTATTGGGATGAAATTTTCCCTATAAAATTACCCTAATTGATTTATATTGTCAAAAAAGAAAAGGGACCCCCCTTATCAAAGAAAACTCCTACAAATTAACTGACATAATTAAAAGAAATGTTTTGATAAAATAAAAAAACAAGAAAGCTTCTACGGCCTTGGGAACCTTGGGCTCTAGGCTTACCTTTGAAGGTAATATAATATTAAATTTTGGAGGCATATTCATTATCTGGAAGGAATCCCTATACATCTTTGATAATGATTTGGTAAGAGTTTGCTCACCAAGCTTGAGAAGTTTTTTGAACCTAAGGCTTAGGCTCTTTCCTTGCCTTGATAAAAGATAAAGGGAACTTATAAGGATCCTTTTTTCCTCATGTATAACTTGGGAGTAAAGAACTTAGAATATCTTAGAAAGAAAAATTTAGAATTTTCTTCTAAGGAAAACCTAGAGAGAGTTTGTGTATTGCATGAAGAAGAACTTCATGTGAAATGACACATATCACATAAAGAAAAAAAAATTGTAAGATAGAAAAGGTAAGGGAAGGCTAAGTCATCAAGATGAAAAGAAAAACTAATGTAGTGTAATGTATCACGCCAAATTTATTTTGATTGTGATACACCACACATATATATCTTAGGCACAATCGAAGGAAAGAAGAAGAAATGAAATTTTCTAGCAACAAAATGAAGGAAGGGTTCTCTTTATTGCATGAAAGTAAAATTTCCTGCAATGCAATGTATTTCACCATAAAAATGTGTGGAATGGAGGCAAGTTTTCTTATGTTGTGATAAGGGAGGATATTCTCCCTTTATTGCAAGGAAGAAAACTTTCTTGGGTGCAATACGTTGTACCATAAAAATTTATGGTATGACACATATAATGAGTCACAAATTACAATTATTTGACATCTTCTTTTCCTTCTTTTTAACTCCTTTTTTTTACCTATACCTTTGTCTTATCCATTTTAATGCCCATATGTAGGATTTAGGCTCAAGGTGTTTTCCATTGCATTTTTTAATATTTCATTGGATTTCTAATTAAAAATAGTAGTAGTGTACTTTGTATTTACTTTTGAAGTGAGGGCCCATGTGTAGACATGTTGTTACACGGTGTTGCTTTAAAGTTTCACATGGTATAGATTATTCAATCATGGATGTTGAAAATCCCTTGAAACACATTAAATTTTTTATGACAGTTACTACAACTGTGGGGTTCTCATTAGTCCAAATAGTTTGTTATATAACTAGACATGTAGCAACTTGCTATAGAATTGGACCTATAATAACTTTCTACAGAATTGGTCTTGTAGGATCCAATTCATAATTTAATGAAAAAAATGCATGAATATGCCATGAATCCAACAATACAACCACGTGGGAATATGTGAAAGAAATTATTCTGATTTAATTTTTGAAGGGGAAATTTTCATATTCCCACAACTATCATTCCATTTTTCTACATATAAAAAATTTTAAATTCATTTGGAAGCTACATTTTACATTTTATTTTTAATAGAGTTCGTTGATATAACATGTAGTGCACCTTCATCACGTACTCCATTCATTTCCAGGTTCTTTGCATGCGATAAAGGAAAAAACAAATCATTTTTCACATCTCCAAGATAGGGTACCTAGGATCAAACAAATAGAGAATCATTTCATCTAACTAGAACCTATGTATTTATTATAAAATACCATCATAACAACCTTTGTATGTAAATGACCAAGCAAGTGAAAGTCTTCAAACAAGTTGTTTTAGTATATGTCTATTAAGCATAGATGATCCGACTATGGATCACATCACTCTATTATTTGTTATAATGGAACATTATAAGCCCTGCATTTGAGGGTTATTATCATTCCATGTTTGGAACTAGCATATGCTCTGCTAATGTATAGAGGAGAGGGATATTTTGTGTGTAAGGATGTTACCACTCTATAACCACATTCCAATAAAATACAAAGTTGTTATGTGCATGATTACAAGTTAAGTTTGATTTGGTGATCTTATAACTACAACATAGGTCAAACCCTTATTGGGGGGCCACTCCAAGGTAAGGCATTGTGTAAGCTCTTTGTAGATATTATAGATGTGTGTTGTAGTTTCAATTTTATTTATTTTCTTTAATTAGTGTTAGTTTCCTCCTTGTTTTATTTTTTTAATTTCCCATAGAAAGCTCAATTGTAAAAATAGGTTATTTTAATTGCAAATTTAAAATCTACTCATGATTTCAATCTAATAACAAAACAAAATACATGTTATCACATGAATCTAGGTCACTTATGGTATCACTCTAACTGGCGTCATACATTAGACTTGAAATCTTATGTGTTAGAATATTTTCAAGGCATGTGTTTAATTTCCCACAAATATTCTTTAATTTCCAATTCACAGTTATTGTTTTTCTAATTAGAGGCTTCCAACAATGAGAGATATGATCTATAGAAAAAGGGATTACCTAAATAATGCAAGGAGATATCTTAGTGACAAGAAGGCTTCCATTAAAATGATTAAGTGTTCAAGTATATAGATAATTGTTCAGAGTCAACGGGCTTTGGGTTTATGAAGTGCGATGTTGCGATTTCCTTTTTGCAAAATCATGTTGGAATACCTATGGAAGTTAATAATATGTAGTATGCACATATAATGCATGAAATCTCGCTAACATTACTACCTTGATTTGAAAATTTAATGATGAGCCATATTGTCCTAATTATACAAAAATAAAATAACTCATCATTTGGCATCATTTATGGGTAGATGTCAGTGGCGCAATAATATATCTTTCATTTCTTTTCAGTGCAAAACATGGTACAAGAATAAGCAAAGAGGAAATGCACAATACCGTGTTTATGAGATATCATATGTAGTGTTTTGCATTTAACCTAGGTAATATAAATGTATGAGTAAGTTAAGAAGAATTTATTTTGTGGTGTTGTAAGAACCACCCATAGTACTAATTTCTTTTGTGGTAAGCTTGGAAGAAGGAAGAAGCAGTGGTGAATAAGTATTCCACTAAGGGGGGAAGTTAAGTAGAGGTTATTTAAGGAATGTATGCCTTATGAAATTCGCGTCTTCCAATAATTTTGTTTGGCATACATTAACATATCATATGTTTCCAAATCAATGCTTAGATTCTGTGGAACAAAGCGTGGAAAAATTTCATGAATAATGAGACATGTAATGGACTCTCTACATTTTCCATGGCGATTATGTCAATTTCTCCTTATATCAATTTTTTAGTTTAGATGATGAGACATTTTGTAGACTCTTTAGGGTTCCCACAATGGTTATGTTAAGATCTCATTCTATCTTACCACAATTTGAACTAGATTCTATAGTAAACAACCTCTAATGATTCTTCTTTCATATCTCACCCAACTAGGAATCAACTTTCGAAACTCAATTCATCTTCTATGATACACTAAAAAAAACAAGAACATGGATATAGCATGGTTATGGATGCATTATATTGTGGAAACCCATATTTTTACCTTAGAATGCTAAAATTTGAGAGGGATTTAGGCTGCTAAAAAATCTTCCACAAGTATATGTTGTAGCCCATAAGTCAAAGTCTCAATCACATTATGCAAGTAATTCTTCAATGCACAACCCTAATCATAATTATATTCCACCTCCATTATAAACTTGTAGGTTTTAACCCTATACAAATAATAGATGTAAACAAATTCTTAACACTAACATAAAAGATACAATGGCAATCAATAGTGAATATACACAAAGATTTTGCTTTGGAACCTAAAATTAAGGAAAACTAGATTGATTTTTCATTGTATTTTTTTCAATGTTACAATACATTATATACACGTCAAAGCATTCATAAATCGACAATCCTTTAAACTTTGATTAAAATATAACCGTAGTTTGTTTGACTAAATATACAAAACCATGGGAAAAACCACCCATACACCCAAAAACTACGAACACAAAAATATCCCAAATTAGTATTATTATTATTATTTTGGGGAGCACTTCCCTAAAACCCCATGCAAGGGGCCTACTTCTACCCTTGAAAACCCATCGACAAGGGAGGATATCATCCCCCTTACGACCCCCAGAACAAGGGGGGACTACCCTCCCCTTGTGACCCCCTCGTACGTGCCGATGCAACATATTGTGCATGACAATAGTCATGTAAAGAATATAACACATACCCAACAAAACCTTCATTTGATATCCTATATAAGAACATAGTTTGTCTCCTTGATCTAAAATTTTGTCTAATTGAAATGTATTTACATGATAGCTCTAAGTGTTGATACTTAAGGAACCATTCCCATACTCCTTCTATTCTTTCCTAATCAAAATTAGGAGTTTCACAAATGTCACCACCATAGGAGAGGTGACTTGGATGATACAAAGCATACATGTAGCAAGCACCATACTCTATATTTTATCCTTGTAATACAACCACGAAGTTTCAGCACATAGCTAAAGCATAATTAATTTGTTATTCAATAGTGTGATAAACAAGGTTTTTTGTATTCACAAAGCATTTTCTAACACATTGAATGTCTCTAATAACCCAAGTGAAATATATTTAAGGATGTTCAGATGATTCTAGAAGGAACATCTAGAAGATGTGTTAAAGAAGGATTCCTTTCAAAGGTTGTATTGATGAGCATGTATATGTGAGCCAACTATTTTCCAAGAAGTCTTCTTAGAAAGCATCATACAACCTTGGGAAACCTATTAATTTCACATGTGTTTATCATACAAGACTATCATTACCAAGTTAATTCTCCTTGTTACAATTTTCACATCAAAAACTAACTTTTGAGGATTTTAAGCAATTAAAATAATCATGTTGAAAACTTGCTTCAAGCCAAAAAATATGTCTATATGCAAAAATTATTGTAATTTGGTACAAGTGCACTTCATGTTGTCTTCCAATTGAAATTTAGTGTTGGAGCTTCACGGTACTATGTAGAACAAAGAGGGGTACAACAACGATATATTCGTGTCCCGA